>PVJX010000353.1:63227-280568 GCA_004027295.1 Dolichotis patagonum | reverse complement strand
TGTCCTATGACTCTCTTCCTAGTTTTTCTGTAGGTTTGTATGAATATCCTTTCTTTTGGGTATCCGAGTGTGAGCCGTATTACAGGGCAAGTAGTAAAGGGATGACATTAGTTAATCAGATGTGGTTAATCATAGAACTGAGTGTTCATCTGTTATGGAGAAAATATGTATTGCATTTTAAGAATCTCTTCCTAATGACTCTCAGGAAAAACTTTCTAATCTTCTTGTTGCTACTATATTTTGTGGTGAGCATCAACCTTTTAAATAATTGTTAAAACTGACCATACTTCCCTTTTTTGTTCTTGTTCTTTCTTTTCTGACCACAAAAGTTAAAGCCAAAATTGAGTTTCCCAATTTGTAATGACCTGCATTTAAGATACTACAGAACGTATTTGGAGAATATTAGCCTCATTTCTGGCTCTAATTTAGATCTCTGCTTCCTTACCTAATCATTTTCTAATTTATGCTGTCTTGCCTTCCTGTACTTTTATAAGTTGACCTGAAAAAAGAGAAACACATGAATATGTATATTTTATATATGAATATATAAAATTGTCTTCTCTTTTAATCTTTGGGATGAACATATGAAGTCAAATGTCATTTTCAATACACAATCATCACAATGAAAATAGAAAATAAGCTTTATATTACAATAATAAATATATAAGGCTAGGGGTTTAGCTCAGTGGCACAAGCACCTGCCTGTCAAGTGCAAGGTTGTGAGTTCAGCCTCTAGTACCAAAAAGTAAAAAACAACTATATATATATTATATATATATATATATTATATATATTATATATATATAAATCGATAGATATGTGAAAGGAAACTTGCCCTTTTTATGTAGGATATGCTCAACTAATTTATGCACCATTCTATATCACTTTTTAAACAAAACTAATGTACATCTTGTTGTATAAAATTGGTTTTTACTCATAGCAATTGGAATATAACCAATAACTTCCAAAATACTACACAGTAATACAAGTTCCGTCAGATAGAGATCATGCATATATTGATCTGTTGTAGGATGCCTGGAACTTTGCAGTTTCATAAGTAACTTCATAGCAGCTTCAGTACCTTGGTGATGCTGATGAAATGTTCTCTTCACACAGGCAGACTTAAACTCTGTTATATTATTATTTATCAATTAAAATTTGTTAGTAATGCAAAAATTTCATAAGTAATAATGGATAAAGAGGTTTTGTGGTCCATGATTAAGAGGTCATGTTGAAATAACAGGATAATTTATGGATTATGAACATGAATTTTGAGTCAAACTAGAATGAATTGGATTCTATCCATGGCAACTATGGACAAATTATTTTTCTTTTCTTTTTTTCTGTTTGTAAAATGAAGAATTTCATGGCAGAGTATTAATCTGCTGTATAAAGGAACCCACATCTTTATCCATTCACCAGGTAATGGGTATTTGGGCTATTTCCAAGATTTGGCTATCACAAGCTGTTCTGCTATAAACATGGGTGTGCATGTATTACTACAGTAAGGTGCTTTTAATTCTTTTAGGAAGATATCAAGGAGGGAAATAACTAGGTCAAATGGAACGTCTGATCCTAGATTTTGTGGACTCCCACATTGAATTTCACAGTGGTTGCTCCATTCTACATTCCTACCAACAATGGATAAGGGTTCTTTTCCCCCATGGCCTCACCAGCTTTTGTTCTTGGCTGATTTCTGGATAATAGTCATTCTTTCTGGGGTAAGGCAGAATCTCAGCATTATTTTAATTTGCATCTCCTGAATGACCAGTGATACTGAACATTTTTCATATATTCATTTTCTTTTTGTACTTTTTCATCTGAGAAATGTGTATCCATCTCAGATGCCCATTTTTGCATTAGGTCTTTAAATTTGAGGGATCTTATTTTTTTGGTTGTTTGTTTATTCTCTATAGTGACCTTTAGTCTGAAGAATAACTGGAAATTTTTTTTCCACACTGTAGGTTGTCTGTTTACTCTGTTGGTGATTTCTCTTACTGTGCAAAAACTTTTTAATAAGGTGGATTCCCAGTTGTTGATTCATCGTGATTCCTATGTGATCAGGGTTTTGTTTCTGCCTATATCAGTACGTTCAAGAGCACTACCTTTCTGCCATGAAAAAAGATAAGCTCAAGACATTTCAAGCTAAATAGATGCACCTTGAGACCATCCTCTTAAGTGAAACAAACTGAACACACATCTGTAAATACTGCATTATTTCTCTGGTGTAAGAAACTAGAAGGGTAAATAAAGAACAAAGTGAATAATCGATATTGTGAAATAGAAAATATTCAAACAGGGAGGGGAACAAAGGAAGGAGAAAGGGAAAGGAAGAAGGAAAAGTAAAAATAGATGAGAAAAGAAGGAAAAAATTGAAACAAATCTATTGTAAATGAAGAGAGGAGGAGAGGTTGAAAGGAGGGTAGGAGAATGGGAAAAAAAGAATCAAGTATATCACGTACAGGTATAATTCTCTACGATGACTGTGATCAGTATGTATATCTAACATGTACCAAAAAAGTCTGATTGAAGAAAACAAAGGAAGAACTTATCCATACTTCATACAGTTGTACTTGAGATTAAATGGGTTCATAAATGTAAAGATTTTAGAACATTTCCTAGCAATATTATATAGTAATTATAGATATTATTCAGGGAAAGAGCCTAGTAGGAATGAAATTTATTCTGTTATCCTGGAATGCTGTTAAGCCCCTAAAGCTATGGTAAATATGTATGTTCAAGTATGTTTATCTTGAAAAGAAAATTGCAAGATGTATTGCTATCGATCAACTAAGAGATGGCTAAATTGATCCTTGGACTCCATACCCTGACATCTAATTCCTGCCTTTACAAGAGGAGACAGGAGATTCTCTGAACAAAACCTATGAAGAGTTACACTATATAGAACACTTAGCATTTCACTTTCCTGCCTTAAGCCAATGAGGGACCTGTAAAAGTTTAATTATATAGACTTCAAAAATTTATGTCATCTCTGTAGCCACTAGATAAGAACTGAGTGCAGCAGGAGAACTTCTGGGGGGAACCTGGTGAATATTCTCTAAAGTTAGGAAATGAAAACATAGAAACATCCCTTTTTCTCGCTGAAGAGCCCCCAAAATAGGAAACCGATAGGAACTGCTTGTAAAGGGAAAGCAAGGAGATAGCCATGACGAGACCAGGCTAGCAATGAATTCTCTTTATTTTTGTAAATGAAACAAGAATGAAAATGATCACATAGAATTTCAAGACAAAATATAGCAGACTACAAATGATTAATGCATTGTATAGTATTATCTTCAAAGTAGCTTCTTAGATTACAAGATGCATGAAACATGATTAAATAATGGTAGCACAAACTATACATTTTTATGAACTAACAGAGATTAGTAGTATAATTATCTATTAGATATAAAATCTTTTCCATTCTTTCTTTTCTCCTTTTCCCCAACCAAACTGTTTTTGTTTTGTTTTGTTTTGTTTTGTTTTTTGTCTTTTTGAGACAAGGTCTCACTATGCAGTTCAGGCTGGCCTTGGGCTCACTTTGTAGCCCAGGCTGTTCTCGAACTTGCAATGATTCACTTGCCTCAGCCTCCCAAGTGCTGGAATTACAGGAGTGTGCCACCATGCCTGGCTCCTATTCTTTCTTTTTGAATAATTTCGTCCCCTTTCACTTTTACATAGCTATTGTACATTTTGGATCTTATTTACTCTTTCAGTTTTTCACACAAGGAAGACAATATAATATTTATATATGTCAGTCTGATTTATTTCGCTTATGAGTTTGCCTCCCACCAACAGTGTAGAAGTGCTCCTTTATACCCACAGCCCCGCCGACATTTGTTATCAGTTGATTTCTTAATGGCAGACATTCTTTCTGCAGTGAGATGGAATCTCAGTGTTGTTTTAATTTGCGTTTCTCAAATGACCAGTGATGTTTAACATTTTTTCAGACATGTATTTGTCTTTTGTGTTTCTTCATCTGAGAAGAGCAAATTCATCTCAGCTGCCCATTTTTGGATTGGGTCTTTGAATTTGGAGGTCTGATATTTTTCAATTCTTTATATGCTCTAGATAGAAGTCCTTTGAGGGACAGTCGGCTAAATTTTTTTCCCACACTGCGGGTTGTCATTCAACTCTGTTGGTAATTTCTTTTAATGTGCAAAGCTTTTTTTTTTATCACATCTTTGATATATTACAACTGACCTTCAGAGGAAAGGATAGAACTACTACACAAATACTTCAATTCCATGTATATGTCTTCAATAGAAGATGAATTCAAGCAATAATACAGAATAAAATATTCCAAAGCTCCACAAAGCAGTTAGGTTGCAGAGTTCCATGTTTACAGACAAATAAGACAATATCTTTACAAATTAGTTTTTGATAATTTTTATACATTTTTATATGGTACAAGAGAAAGTAACTAGTGAAACAGTCCTTATACTATTTTCATAGTATGTGAACACTGTACACCCTTTTGTTTTAATAAATATACATTGTGATCAACTCATTGCCCTTAAGTTTGCAGTTTATAATACTCTACGATTAATACACTCAAATTGCCCTTGTATGCGGTCATCCACAAGTAGAGCAATCAGATTAGCTCCTTCACAGTCAGAATCGCTTAATGTCCCCATAATGGCAAAATGACCTTATACTTAGCCAGACAGGAGGTTAACAGCAGAGAAACAAATTCCTCTTGAGTCTCTGGAAGCAATGGAGGATAATGGCTTGGTATGGTCTCAAAAAGACACATAGCAATGCCTTCTTTCACAACACTGGGAAGTCTAAGGTACAGGATACCGTGGAAGAGAAAACAGGGAAATTAGGCAAGTGAACCAAAGAAATCACTTTTTACTTCTGAAATTTACAGGGATGTAACTTTGAATATCATCATTATCCCTTTATTGTTGTACAGTGTTTGACTGCCACTCAGGGAAGAGACACAGCAATACCTGCTATACTGTGGTTCTATAATGGCATAAACTTCTTCTAAGACCAGGGCTGTTTTATATTCCAGTGTGCTTGCAGTAGAATTCCATTTCCCGGAAGTGAGAGTGAGCTGCTAGAGTCTAACAGAGGCTGAATTTACCTAAAAGACTGCTGGTTTTGATCCCTGTCTGTTCAACAACGTCTTCAGAAATGATGCTTTTCAATTGCTTATCATGTTGGTTAGGTCCACTTTGCTCAGTCTTTTAAACATTAGAATATAGGAAAGATTTGAGGCTAAAACTCCTTGGAAAGGAACATCCCTGGTAATTATAAAGTTTTATATATATATGAAAAAGGCAAAATAGTGGAGTAAGTAGAAGTCATAAAGTGGTAACAGAAAAGGGAAAGGGTAACAGGAAAGGGAAAAAAGAGATTGCCATTAGGGATGGCAAGAAGCAAACAACTGAGATTTGGTCTTCTGTTGCATACAAGAAATCTCCATCTAATCATTGAAGGCACATTGTTACTATCCACTTCTCTCTGTTACCGAGTTAGGATGGCTAAAGTATCACTCTTGGGGCCAAAGGGAAGTATATATCTGCTACAAGTTATTCTGGATAAGATACTACAATTAAAAACGTCTGTAAACTTTGCCTTCTGTACTTTTTTCTTCTTTCCAGCGTGGCAGCTTATGACAGGTGAGACATCAAGCTGACAGCACACCAAACTCTAAGAATGAAAAATTCCTAGGATCAGCACCTTTTTTGACAAGTGGCAGACTCCTGAGTCTTCCAAAGAAAACTAGGACTGGCAAAGGAGAGAAGAACACGTTCTGTCCTGTCTCAATATTTTAATATTCACCTCTTTAAACTCAATATGGTTTTTGGTAAATATAAATTTATTTTAATTTAACATGGTATTTCAACAGGAAATTTGGCTGAAAACACTGATCCCCAAACATTGACTGTGACTGTAAAGCAAAGGAATATCAAATCAGTAAATCTACTGTATTCGGTGAAGGAAGTAAATTCCTCCTTTGTGTCCCAGCTCCAGAAGGCATTATGTCTCACTGGCTATGCAAGCTTTTCTCACACAAACCTGAGTCCCTGTGTGAAGACATAGTATAACTATCACTGCATCTTCCAGGATTTGAAAGTCTGACAAAACGCCATTCCAGTAGCTACGTTTCAAGTCTAGAAATGAATGTAAGATGTGATCTGATCACAGTAAAAACTTGATCATACTGACTTCCACATGTATGAATATGCTCATCATGAAAGAGCGGGATGTGGTCTCTGATCAGCACTAATGCTGTGAGATCAATCAGGTATTACAAGGAAGCACTTTCCAGGTAATGGGACCATACAGACATGATAGAAACGAATCCCAGTCTTATTGCATATGGTGTCTGAGAGAGCAATAAATCACTGTGATATGCATGAAAATTCTTTACATCTTGCTTCCTCTCAGTCCTTTTTTTAAAGGAGTCTGACATAGTAGCAGCATCAGTCCACATACATGGAACAGTTGGGAGGAGTTGGCATTTAATCCAGGATGTTACAAACATAGCATATGGCCTCAACAGTATGTTCTTCAAACATGAAAATAAAGGGATGTTCTGGAAGTTCTTACGCATTGGCCTTTTGGATTCTTCCTTCATAAGGCACAAGTTAACAAAGATGATGAAACTTAGGGAGACTTCTGTTTTCACCAAATTATTCAGCTGTGGAGGATCTCCTCCCATCACTTGTGTTAGTTGATCAAATACACTGTTCCACTTT
Source organism: Dolichotis patagonum (assembly GCA_004027295.1). Lineage (NCBI taxonomy): Eukaryota > Metazoa > Chordata > Mammalia > Rodentia > Caviidae > Dolichotis > Dolichotis patagonum. The sequence goes on along the minus strand of PVJX010000353.1, from coordinate 273,855 downwards.
GGATAAGAAAATTGGCCTGTGGCCAACTCGAATAATGTGATCGCCAAATTCCAGACATCAAAGTGGACATCATATTCTTGTCAAGATGCACTAGAGTCTGTTCCTTCAGGTGCCATATATGGCCGACACCCAGTGTCTCTTGTCCTGGCAATGGAATCCACAAACTATCCACTGCTGCTGAAGTCACAGAGTTTAATATTTTCACTTCTACCCAGAAGACTATTTGAAGGTTTGATACCTCTGTGAATAATTTTTTAAGTTTTCTTTTATGTGATTTAGTGCTTTCACCATTGCTTGAAGTATTTTGCCTAAAATTTCTTCTGAATAACATCATCTAAATACACTATATACATATTTATAAACTCATCAAATGAGGTAAACATGAGTTCCATACAGATCCAACAATCACCCACTCTTAAGAGTCTACTGTAAAACTGAACACTGTATGAGCAATCACTACTCTGCATTAGTATGTCAAAATCCATAAGAAGTAGGGTTTTTTGTTTGTTTTTCACCCACTGTTGACCATATTCTTTTAACTGCCATTATTTGCCCACTTGGTTTGGGGACCATTTTGTTGACAGAACCATAAGCTCCTCATCTAATTTCCCCAGGGTCTTTCAAGTCCTCTGCAGTGAAATTCTCACGTTGTTTAGGTTATCTTTAGCTGTGTGTTCTCAGTCTTTCTATGTGCAGATTTTGGATTCTTATAGTATTGGGAGTCAGAATAAATGTTGCTGTAGATTTGGCAAGGTTTGAAAAATTCAATTTAAGTGCTTTGTGTTTACCCTGCATGCTGCTGATAGCCTGGTGATCCCATGCTGGGTACCCTATCAGGCCCGGGGACCTGCTGCCACTGCCACTCTCTGAGCCATCACCACCTCTCACAGACTTAGAGCTGCAATTGTTGGAAGTGAGTGAGGAGCCTAGTGGCACTGCGGCTGCTGCAGTGCAGCAAGCTAAGCTACTCACACACACCTGCAAAAGCTTTTTAAGGAGATGAGATCCCAGCTGCTGATTGTTGAAGTGTTTTCCATGTAGTCTGGATTTTGTTCTTTAACTCTCTGCCTATCCCTATATCTTCAAGATTTCTACCTACTTGCTCTTCCAGTAGATTTAAGGTTTCTGTTTTAATATTTAGATCTTTGATCCATTTGGACTTTAGTTAAGCACATGGTGATAGACATGTGTCCAGTTTTAGTCTTTGGCATGTGGAAAGCCAAATTTCCCAGCATCATTTATTAAAGAGGCTATCTTTCTTCTGGTGAACATGTATGGCACCTTTGTCAAATATAAAGTGACTGAGCATCTTTGTAGTTGTGTCTATATCTTTTGATCTGTTCCTCTAATCCTCAGGTCTGATTTTTTGCCAGTACCATGCCAACTTTATTGCAATATCTCTGTAGTATAATTTCACATCAGCAATTGTGATGCTTCCTGCCTTGCCTTTGTTTCTCAGTACAGCCTTTGCTAGTCTAGGTCTCTTCTGTTTCCAAAAGAATTGTAGGAATATTTTCTCTAGATCTGTGAGGTATGCTAATAGTATTTTGATTGGGATTGCATTAAATCTGTGTAATAGTTTTGGGAGTATGGCTATTTTCACAGTGTTCGTTCTTCCTATCCAAAAGAAAGGGATATCTTTGCATTTTCTGATATCATCTTCAATCTCTTCAGAGTACTGAAATTTTCAATATATAGATCCTTTATTCCTTTGTTAGAATGATTCCTAAATATTTCTTTTTTTTTTTTTGGATTCTATTGTAAAAACTCTTGTTTCCCTAATTTCTCTCTTAGTGAGTTTGTTGTTTGTGTAGGAATGCTATTGATTTTTGAGTGTTGACTTTGTATCCAGCTATACAACTGAATTTGCTTATTAACTCTAATAATCTTTAGGTGGAGTTAATGGAGTCTTCTATGTAGAGTATCATATCAATTGCAAATAATGATAGTTTAACTTTTTCCTTTCCTATCTTTATTGCTTTAATTTCTTTCCCTTATCTAATTTCTCTGACTTTTGTTCCCAGAACTACATTGAATAGGAGTGGTGACAGTGGGCATCCTTGTCTTGTTCCTGATTTTAGGGTGAAAGCTTTCAGTTTTTGTCCTCTTACAATCATGTTGGCTGTTGGCTTGTCATGGATGACTTTTATCATATTGAGGTAGAGAATGTCTATTCCAGTTTTCTCTAGGGTTTTTATCATAATGAGTTTTGGAGTCTATCAAAAGATTTTTCAACATTTATTGAGATGATCATGTGATTTTTGTCTTTGATTCTGTTGATATGATGTATTACTGATTTGCATATATTGAAATATCGCTGTATTCCCGGGATGAATCCAAGTTGATCATGGTTTATAATCTTGCGGATTAGCTGCATTCTATTTGCCAATATTTTATTGAGAATTTTTGCATCTATATTTATTAGGAAGATTGGCCTCTAGTAGTCTTTTTTTGGTTGGGTCTTTCACTGATTTTGGTATCAGAGTTATATTGACCTCCAGAAATAAGTTAGGGAGAATAGTTTGCCCTTGAATTTCATCAAAAAGTTTGATGATTATTGGCATTAAATCTTCTCTAAATTTGTTGTAGAATTCAGCTGTGAATCCATAAAGACCTGGGCTCTTGTTTGTTGGCAGGTTTTTAATTAGGTTTTGAATTTCATTATCTTATGTGGAGGTATTGAAAATTTTTTTATTTTCTTGATTCAGCTTTGGTAATTCAAACATTTGCTGGAATCTGTCCATTTCTTCTGTGTTTTGCATCCTATGTGAGTAAATGGTTTCAAAGTAGGCATCGATTATCTTCTGAATTTCTACAGGGTGTAGTGATTTCACTCTTTTAAGTCCTCATTGCATGAATTTAGTTTTTTATTTTTTTCTTGATAAGGTTGGCTAGGGGTTTATCAATTTCATTTATTCTTTTAAAGAAGCAATTGTTCAATTCATTAATTCTTTGTATATTTTTCTTAATCTCAATTTCATTAATTTCTGCTTTGGTCTATATCATTTCCTCCCTTCTATGAGCTTTGGGCTTGACTTTCTCTTCTTTTTCTAGAAATTTGAGCAGCATTAGGTTGTTTATTTGTGCTCATTCTGTTTTTCTGATGTGAGAATTCACTGCTATATATTTTCCTCCTAGGACTACTTTCATTTTGTCCCACAGGTTTCAATATGTTGTATCTGCATTTTCATTTGATTGTAGATATTGTTTAATTGCTTCTTTAATTTCATCTGTGACCCATTGGTTGTAAAGGCAGCTGTTGTTAAATTTCCATGTGTATGTGGAATTTTTCTGTTTCTTTTGCTATTAATTTCCAATAGCATTGCACTATGGTCCAATAATATGCATGGGATGATTTCAACTCCTCTATATTTACATAAGCATGTTCTCTGGGCTAGTATATGGTCTACTTTAGAGAATCTTCAATGAGAAGCTGAGAAGAATGTGTATTATAATATTTTTGGGTAGAACACTCTGTAAACATCTACTAAGTCCATTTGTTCACAGTTTGGTTTTGGTTTGGTTATTTCTTTGCTTCGCTGATTTTTTTTTGTCTAGTTGATCCATTTCTTTTTGACAATAGCTATTAAGTTCCCCCATTAAAATTGTGTTAATGCTTATTTCAAATATTTTTCCTGTCTACTAACATTTGTCTCATATAGTTGCATGCTCCTGCAGTTAGTGCAATTATATTTATGATTGTTATCTGTTCCCCTTGAATTTTCTCCTAACAAGTATGAAGTGACTTTCTTTGTCTCTTTTGATTATTTTTAATTGATATTCACATTGTCTGCAAACAAAATAGCTACTCTTGCTTTTTCTGGTTTCATGTTGCATGGAATATTGTTTTCCATTCTTTGACTTTTAGTCTAGGAGTTTCTTTTTGAGTTAAATTTGTTTCTTTTATGCAACATATTGTTGGATCTTTTTTCTTGATTCATTCTGCAAATCTTTTTTTTTCTTGATTGGTGAATTAAAGTCATTTACATCAAAGGTTGTAACTGACATGTGTTGGATTATCTTTCTCATGTTACTTTTCTGTTGTTTGTTCCCCACTTTTTCCTTTTGTTTAATTTTTCTCTACCTGGTGGTTTCTTTCTGTTATTGTTCTGGAAATTGTAGTCATTTTTATCTCTATCTAGAAAATCTTTCAGTACTCTTTGTAGGGTTTGTTTGATGGTCATTAATTTCTTCAGTTGTTCTTTATCATGGAAATGTCTTATTTCTCCATTAATTTTGAAAGATAATTTTAATATCCATCTGGGTTGGAAACTGTTTTAGGGCTTGAAATACTTCACTCCAGTATCTTCTTGATTTGAGAGTTTATGTTGAAAAGTTAGCCATGATTCTAATGGGCTTCCCTTTATAGGTGATCTGTTTCTTTTCTCTCAGGTTTTACTGGTCTGTTTTTGTGCTGAATTATTAGGACCTTGATTATTGCATATTTGGGTATAGATTCATTTAGTTTATGGTTAACTGGGGTTCTACATGCTTCACTTACCTATATATCAGACTCTGTTCCCATGCTTGGGAAATTTTCTGGTATTACTTCTGCAAATAGTCTTTTTATGTCATTTGTATTGACTCTTGCTTTTTCTTTGACACTTGTCATTCTTATATTGTTTTTCTTTAGATTTTCTTGAAGCTAATTAATTAATCTCATGGTCCCTTGTTATTTATAAAATATTGTTCCTTTTGTGATTGTTTCTTGCAAGATCTTTAAGATCTGAAAGTCTATCTTCAAGCAGTTTTGCCAGCTTAATTGGAATTTTTAATTTCCTGGATATCTCTGATTCTTTTTCCTGCCATCTCTTTCTTTCTTATATTGGTCATTCAAATTTTCTATCATTTTCCTATCCTCCTGTTTTTTCCTCTGTGTCTTCTGTAGCTATACTTACCAATTCCTTCATTAACATTGTCATTTCTTTTTTTACCTGAAAATTATTTCTGATCTTATTTCCTTTATAGCCTCAGGGATTTATCTCTTTACATTACTTGATATCTTTTCAGAAATTTCAGTTGTGTGTCTTCCAATGTCTTCTATGTCAATATCTCCTATTCTTGTTCAGGATGGGCTGAACATCTGAGATTTTGCTTTCTTGTCTTGTTATTTATACCTCATGGTTCATATTTCAATCTTTTTAATCTCACTAGTCTTGTCTGTCAGTTGTGTAGGCCTTAGTGTCTTACTATGCGGTTAGCATTCACCCAATTGCTGGGTCCCACAGTGCAGGTGAGGGGCCAGTCACCTGAATTCCTCCAGCAGGGCCAGTTGAGTGAGTCCTGCATTCTTTCTGTGCTGACTATACTAGGAATTTTGATGTAAACCAACTCTTAGCTCTCACTGTTACTGCTGCTTCAGACATTTCCAGGCTTCCAGATCAACATGTCCATGGTGTACACACCAGCTGGGGCCCTTCTGTGTCACTGAGGTTCTCACAGGCCCACCTGGTGTTCTCCAGGTGGGGAAAAAGGGCTTATCCATGCCGTTGCAAATTGAAGGAGAGCCCACTTGGACTGTCACAAGTCACAAAGGACCTCCAGGTAGAGGGCATACTGACTTATGTTCTTACAGGGCTGCGAAGGTCCTCCAGGTCTGGGAAGTGTTCCTTGCACTCTTGAAAGCCCATTTTTTTGTTTTATTAGACAGAGTCTTGCTATGCAACCCAGACTGGCCTTGAAGTTGTGATTATCCTGCCCCAGCATCCCAAGTTTCCCCCACTTTTTAACATCTGACAGAGTTTTTCTCTTTCTTTTTTGAGGAATAATTTCTGTGGACATAAGATTATAGGTTGGCAGAGGTTTTTCATATTTGTTTTTATTTTGCTTTGATATTTTAACTCACTTGATTGCAGAGTTCTTGAAAAGGAGTTCACTGTAAGTCTTATTTTAAGGCTGAAGGTGTACCTCATCTTAGCATGCATGAGGTCCCAGGAGTTATTGCAAGCATCAAAACCTATATTAATAAACAAAAATTACATGTTTCCCCTCCATGTTTCCATGTAAGCTGTTTTCCCTTTCTGTTTTCCACCATGACTCTATTTTCAGTTTTCTACAATGTGAATGTGATATCTACTTATTGTAGTGCTCTTGAGGGATTTTGGAAATTCTTGTTTATCATTTTTTACTGCTGTCATGATTTGTTTATTTTTTCTGCTTTGTATTCTTTGATCTGCTTGAATCTATGGTTTCTCTCATTAATTTTGTAGATGCCTTAGCTATTATTATTTCACATATTTTCTCTGTTTTATTCTTTCTGTTTCTTCTAATACTCTGTCATGACTTACATCTAGAATTACCCTGAAAGCCTGACATGTCCAGGAGGTAAGTTTTGAAAGGTGTATGGATGCCAGGGTTATTGTACTCATCAGTGGAGTAATCCATAGAAGAATTCATACCTTAAAGTGTTGTTAGCAGGTAAGATTTATGCAAAAAAGATGTATCACTGGATGTGATATATCACTGGATATGATGTATGACCAGGAAAAATATATCTCCCATCCTGACTCCTCCCTTCACATTCTGCTTTCTGACCACCATGAAGTGAGCAGCATTCCCCCAACAGACCCTTCTACTGTGTCTTCTTATCTTGGGAGCAGCCAACTATTGCTTAGATCCTCTAGAAACTGTAAACCAGAATAAACCTCTCTTCTTCAGGTTACATGTTTTTGTTATGCTGTCCAGTGATAGGAAAGTGAGAAAGATTTTGATACCAGAGTGGGTTATTTGGTGTGATTAGATTACCATGTGATTCATAAGCATTTGTAACTGACTTATTTGGGCATTTGAAAAAGTTTGGAGATGCCAGCTGGAGAAATCCTGGAATTGTGTAGGCCAAGCTTGATAGGAGATTTTGGTCATATATCAGAAGAAAAGAATGATGAAGGAAGTAAAGTTGGTAAAGGCCAGGATCAGGATACTTCAGTTGAGAATAGGGACTCCATTGGCAATGGCAATAGACATCATGTATGTCTAGGAAGTCATCTACATTTGTCTGTGCACTGAGACTTCATGGGACACTGAGATTGAGGGTGGTAGACTAATCTAAGAGGAAAATTTCCAGGAAGTCCTACATTCAGGTTACAGCATGGGTTCTTTGTCATCTTTAAGCCAGACTTATAAGGAGAAGCAAGAGCAAAAAAAGAGAGCTATATAATGTGAAATTTGACCAGAGAAAAGATATCTAAAATGTTGATAAGTTGGGAAGAATGACTGTTGAAAAAATTAACCTTAAAAAAGAAGTCAATAACAGTGCATAATAGTCAGAAAGATGGCTTGAAGACACATCAGGAACTGGTAAAATTCTACAGCTCACAGGTTTAGGAATACAAAATGGTAAAGGTAAATTTCTTTTTAAGATCTTGCTTTGAAAACAGAGTTCCAGGTGCCTTTCTCAAGATGAGCTGGCTTTTTGGCTTCTTGGGATTCAGTTCACAGTGTTCAGCCATTGAGGTACTCTGAGGCCTCTTCAGTCATGATCCAAGGAGGCCTAGCTACAACTAAAACTGGTGGCAGAAGTCAGTTTCATTCATGTGGTGCTGTTTTATAGGCATTCAAAATATAAAAATTGTTGAGTAAGGGAACCTTCCACTCATAGTACAGAAAAAAGCCTGAGACCAGGTGATGTGTCCCCGAGAGGGCCATACATGAGATAAGCCAATAGTGGAGACTACAAAAATTTGGATAATCCAGGAACATGGATCATCTGCTAAGGAAAACCTCAGGCTATTATAAATGTAGCCAAGATGGAGTCCATGACTGCAACTGATAATGCCACAGAAGGGAACTGTCCAAGCCTTTGAAGTTCAAATCTCACTACAACTTGCCCCACATGCTGGACATGGAAGAGCAGGATTTAATTTTTGCCATGCTGGGTTTTGGAATTGCTTTGGTTGCATTCTTTTCTAACTACCAATTCTTCCTTTTTGAGTTGGGAATGTTTGCCCTTTGTCATTGTATGTTGACAGTATTTAACTTTTTCTAGTATTGCTTTTTATAGGGACTCACAGCTAAGAGTTTGCTATGTGTCTCAAAGGATCCTCTGGTCTTGGACTTTCAGCAATGCTGGAATGGTTAAAACATTTAGTTGGGCTTAATTTGTTTTGTGCAGTGATATGAACTTGAATCTTTTGGAGACCATGTTAAGGTTCAGATCCAGAATGTCTCCCAAAAGCCCTATGAATTCAGAGCTTGAACTTCTGGAAGATAATTGGTTCATGGGGGTGCCATACTCATCAGTAGATTAACCCACAGAAAAAATGAGAGCTGAATGTGCTGCTAGGAGATGAGATCCAGGCAGAAAAGGCAGGCCACCAGGGACATGATATAGAAAGATAACACTCTCTCCCCAGGTGCTTCTTTTGCATTCTAGAGCCTCACCACCTTGACAAAGCAAAATTCTTAGGCCAAACCCTTCCACCGTGCACATCTTGTCTTGGAGCTGACCAACTATGGACTCAATACTTTAAAAAGTGTTAGCCAAAATAAACTTCCCCTCCTTTAATTTGTTGTCAGGTATTGTGTCCAGTGTTGGAGAAGTAAATAAGGTACATTTCAATTATACACATGTTATACTTTTTACATTGTCTCATAGCTGTTAGATATTTGGGGTTTTTTGTGTTCTGTTTTTCTTTTCGCTCATCCTTTTCTCTCTTCATTCAAGCATGAGGATTTCCTTTCCTTCTTCCTTTCTTTCCATTCTTCCTTCTTCCTTCTTTCCTTCCTTCCTTTCTCTTTCTCTTCTTTCTTCTCCTTCTTAGAAAGACATAAAAGCCTGAAATTTTTAGTGATAGTATTAATATTATATTATATTTTACTAAAACAGTATTTTTTTTAAATGGCTAATAAATGGATACATGTATGAACTTTTTCCCTTTACCAATAGAGTTTCATTTGTAGTTAAGCTGTTATTTTTATCTCACTTGCTCAAATACTGTGTCATTCTTTCAACTGGCACCGAACTAGGACTAGATAAAATGAACAATATTGTTGATTAAACCTCCCAAAGTTCAGTTGCTTAAATAAGTACTTTTAAATACTTATGTTTTTCTTCTTTATTTTAAAAGAAAAAATAGACTACTTATGTTGTTCTACATATTTCCTCCCATGAACACGAATGACATATATTAATAGCCCCATTTTATAGAACAGTACGTTAAATCTAGAAAATTTTAAATAGTTGCTAAATGTCATCAAATGGAAAAAATTGTGGGACTGGAGATTTGACTCAGTGGAACAGTTCTTGCCTAGTTTACAAAATTCCCTGAGTTCCTTGGTTGTTCTCTAGCGAACCAAGTAAAACAGAAAAGACAACAGGAAAATAAAAAGCAGGTGAAAATATAAATCATTCTTATCAAATCTCTGATAAAACCAATAGTAAATATAATAAACATAGTACTAGAAGTTCTAAAACACTGCAATAAGCTTAGAAACAAATGAAAAGCATGAACTTTGGAAAGGGAAAAGTGAACTGTTTCTACTTGCAGACAATATTACTGTCTGTGTAGAAAACTCTAAGGAGTGTATAAAAAGGCTACAACTAAAAGTGAACTTATTATAGAATACTATTTATCACACATGCACACGCACACCCAAATCAGTTGCATTTTCTTATATTAAAAATGAACATGTAGATACCAAAATTAAAAATACAATTACATTTAAAATGGGTCAGCAGAAAATGAAATACTCAAACATTTCAAGATCTTAAAATTACAAATGCTGATAATAGCAATTTTAAAAAGTTACATAAAAAAGTAAATGTCTACATTAGTTAAGACTTTAGAGAAACAAAATGAATGGGATACATGTACACAGAAAGGAATTTGTTTTAAGTAATTGGCTTGTCAGAGTATGGATGCTTAGTGAGAAATCCAATAGCACAGCTAACAGGTTTAAAATTTAGGAAATAATTGTGATTTAAGCCCAAAGGTAGCCTGCTGAAGAAACCTGAATTGCCAATTTGAGACATATTATATATATGCTTGTGACAAATTGTCAAGTATACATAAAATTTTTGGACAATTACTGTTTATAATGTGTTCAGAAAGCTTGTTGTGATTGTTCTAATTGCAAACTGAACTAGCCATTTTTTGATGCAACACTTATACTTAAAAGCAGTGATGAATTATATTATTTAGACTTAGGTATTTACATACTTTTCTAAAAGCAATGCAAGTTAGCTTGTTGCTGCAAGGAAAATGATTGTATTTGTTGCCAGTGATAGAACCTGAGTCTCAAGAGAAAGCAAAATTAGAATCATCAATTTTATTAATTGAGAAATCCAATACCAGGTCTTACTCTTTGTGGCAATAGCCCCTTTTAAATCAGGGAAGAAATGCTTTTATAACCTGTCTGACCAGAGATTTCCCCACTGGTATACAACCCAATGAATTTACTGAGTGTGGTCTAACATTCATTCACATGTCATCGTTCATTGAACTGAGCAGTCATGCCCAAGAGAAACCCTGTGTATCTAAGGACTATTAAAAAGCCATTACCTAGATTATATATCTTAATGAGCAGCAGAAAATTAGTGTTATAGAGAAACCAGTACATATAGCATAATTTCATTGACTCTTAGAGTTTTATACTGGAACATTTTGAATGTGCTGCATATAATGAAATTGTAGGTTAATCTTTATCCCCTATTTGGCATCTGAGAAATCATACACAGAGAAGCCTTATAAATGTTAAAAGTGTGGAAATATCCTAACACAAAAGTAAATCTTCATTCTTCCAAAACTCACAGGTGAGAGAAATCTTGTGAATGTGGTAAAGCTTCCATTCCAATGTCACAATTCAGTCAGTGGAGCAATTGTAGTCGAGGAAACTTCTTTGCCTGTAAGGTATGTGGGGAAATATTCAGCCACAAACCAAATCTCACAGAAAATTAGCATTTTTATATTGGAGAGAAACCTTTTGAGTATAATGAATTGTACGAGTGTGAGAAAGTCTTCAGCCAAAAACAGTGTGTCATTAAAGATCAGTATACCCATATAGGAGAGGCGCTTTTTTAATATAAAGGTTGTAGAAAATCCTTTAGCCGAAAGAGAAATGTCCTTACTCATCAGAAAATTCACATTGGAGAGAAACCTGAGTTCAAAGATTGTGAGAAAGTTTTCATTCAAAATTCAAACCTAATCAGACACCAGAGAATTCAAACGAAAGAGAAAACCTTCATATGTAAGGAGTGTGGGAAAATGTTTAGTGGCAAATCAAACCTTACTGAACATGAGAAAATTCATATTGGAGAGAAACACTTTATATGTAATGAATGTGGAACAGCTTTGGCCATAGGAAATACCTCATAAAACATCAAAGTATTCACACTGGATAGAAATCCTATGAAGGTAAAGAATGTGGAAAACCCTTTCAGAGTTCATCTCTCACTGTGCATGTGAGAAGCCACACAAATGAGAAGCCATATGGCTGTAATGAATGTGAGAACACTTTGTATTCATTTTAAATTTGGACTATGAAAGAAATGGCATTAAGAAGTGAGACTTTCAAAAATTATTTAGACATAATTTGTTCTGTAAGTGGAAGAGATTGGACCATGAAATACATAGAAAAGTAGAAAGATGAAATCTGTCAAGCTGGACTTGATGGGAGATTCTTATCAGAGCTCAGAAGAACAGAAAAGTGATAGAAATTCTACCAGTAAAGACTAGTTCCAGAAGATTTCTACTGAAAAGAAGGACTGCATTGACTGATGGACTCCAGATGATGTGTGTTATGCCTTGACAGGTTTTTCTTTTTCTTTTCTTTTCTTTTCTTTTCTTTTCTTTCCTTTTCTTTTCTTTCTTTTCTTCTCTTCTCTTTTCTTTCTTTCTTTCTTTCTTTCTTTCTTTCTTTCTTTCTTTCTTTCTTTTGGCTTTTTGGAAGTATCCAGAGACATTGTCTGAGACTGAGATTAAGGGTGGCAGACTAATTAAACTGGCAAAAAATTTTGAGATAGTCTAATGTTGAGGCAGTGGTATGGCTAATGTTGGGGTTTTTAGCCAGATTTATATTGAAAATCAGGAGCAAAGAGCCTAACAAAATGATTTAAAACCTTCTAAATTTGGCCAAAAAGAAGTTCTAATAAAACTGTAGATTACAAAGATAGAACAAAAGAGATCTTGATTCCTGAAAATGAGCAGGAAAATAAAAAAAAAAAAACATGACCTAAGGACATCAGAAGAAATACCAAGACTCCATCCTTTACAACCTGAAAATAGCAAAAGTAAAAGACTTGGCTTGGAGAAGAGAACCTGATACCACCATGTTCCAGAATAGCAGCAGCCTAAAAAAGTCTCTATGAGATTTAACTTATAGACATTAGATCCATACAGCCAGTAGAAAAGAAGACCTTGGTGTCCTCCACCTGGTGCTGATTGTAGGTGCATGCAGAAGAGAAGAGTTGCAAGGTCAGGAAATCTTCTACTCAGAATTCAGAAAAAGTCCTGGGAAGCCAAGAAGTATCCCTCTGAAAGGGCAGTGTGTAAAGCTTTGAGTGTAAAGCCAAAGGTACAGGAGAGACCCAAAAAGTTTGGAAAATTCAGGAAGGTAGATCACCCAGTGAAAACTCCAAAGGAGTGAGAAAATCCAGCTAAAAAATAAGCCATGAGGGTTACAGCCTCCAAAATTACCACAAGGGCAGAACCACTCGAGCCCTTTGGAGTTCACAATTTGCCTCAGATTTCCAGAGATGCTAAAAGTAGGTGATATTTAGTGTTTGCGCTGCTATATTTTGCTCTTGCTTTGGTTCCATTTCTTGCTATCCCCCTGTTTATAACTTTTAAAATAAAGATTTCTATCTTGTGCAATTGGATGTTAAAACTGCTTAACTTTATTTTAATTTGTACAAGGGCTTGAAGCTGAGAGTTTGCCTTAAATCTCATAAGAAATTTTAAACTTAAATCTTTCTTGCTGTTGGTGTCCTGCTTTTTTCCTTTTGTTTAATCACTTGCTCTGCCTGTTGGCTCCTTGTTCTTGGAATTATGGTCATTTTTACCTTTATTTAGAATATTTTAGTACTCTTTGTAGGGTTGGTTTGGTGGTCATGAATTTCTTCGGTTGTTCTTTGTCAAGGGAGTATCTTATTTTTCTACTAATTTTGAAAGACAGATTTTCAGGGTACAATCTGGGTTGGAAGTTATTTTCTTTTAGAATTTGGAATACTTCACTCCGAGTTCTTCTTCACTTGAGTGTTTGTGTTAAGAAGTTGGCTTTGATTCTAATGGACTTTCCTTTATAGGTGATCTTTTTACTTTCTCTAACAGCTCTTACTAATCTATTTTTGTGCTGAATTTCTGGAATCTTGATTACTACATAACTGATTTTACATTTATTTTGGTTATGGCTATATAGAGTCCTTTATGCTTTATTTATCTTTTGACAGACTCTGTTCCACTTGGGAAATATTCTGTTATTAATTCTGCAAATAGTCTTTTTATGTCATTTGTGTTGACTCTTGATTTTTTTCATTGACACCTGTCAGTCTTATACTGTTTTTCTTTTCAAGATCATACAACTGTTGAATTGTTATTTCTTGGCCCTAGCTATTTTTAAAAGATCTTTTCTTTCATGACTATCCATAATCCTGTTTTGAATATATAAAAATCTATCTTCAGTTTTGTTTATGCATTTTTCCAGCTATTAATGGAATTTTTAATTTCCTGTATATTTCTTTGAATCTGTTTCCTGCAGTCTATTTCTCTCCTATTGTTCTTTTAAGGTTTCCAAAGTTTTCCTATGCTCCTCTAATTTTTTTATCTGTTTTGTCTAAATATGCAGAAAATTCCTCATTATGGCTATCATTTCTTTTTCTTCTGAGGGATTATTTTCCATCTTGCTAGTCTCATCTCTCCATCATGTTCATTCTAGTCAAGGTCCTACTGTGTGCCTGGCATTCCTCAGGTCACCTGGTCCCATGATGTAAGGGGAGGGACCAGGCACATGAATTTTTTTATTATAGCTGGTTACTGAGTCCTGGATTCCAAATTTAGATTTTTTTCTGCAATATGTAAACCATTATGAGTTTGTCAATTTTAAAAAATAGACTAAATGCCTTTTACATAAAGATATACGCATGAGCCTTTGGGGTTCCAAGGGTGAACAGTTATAGCTTGTGTCTAGATGTCCTCCTAAAGCACACGCAGTCATAGGTGGGGCTTTTTCAGAGGTGGCTGGATCTACATGAGAAACAGCTTCTAGGCCTAATCCATGCCAGAATCAAGGATACTAGGATTAAGGATGTGAGTGCTACCTGACCTAAATACTCCGGGTAAAACATAAAACATAGAAAGAGCAGTGGTCATCCTTTGTAGTTTTGCTACTTTCTACCTGCCATGAACTATTTCTCCTCTGTGATGTCAGCTTGGCTTGAAGCCAGCTGATTATAGACTAAACGCTCTACAAATTGTGAGATAAGTAAGATTTTCCTCCTTTAATTTTGGGCATCAGATATTTGTCCAAATCACAAGTAAGTAACTAAGACATTAAGTGTAGGAAGTGGGGCAGGAAGGGGCATCAGCTTCTTATGTAAATATCCATCTATCTTAAAAACTACATTTTAATAATGAAGATACTCCACATAATAATATATAAAATTATGATCAATATACACAAAATCTCTGTGGTCCTAAAAAATTAAGTGTAAGAGAATCTTTAAGTAAACATTAAACACTGAAGAAACTATAGGAAAAATAACTGGTGGGTATAAAATGGAAGAGTTTCTTTTCATTTTTCAGTCTGAGAAATATAATTACAGCAATAATGATTTCATTTATAAGACTGAATACTAATATGCAAGGAAAGTGAAAATATAGTAAAACAGATGTATTCAGAAATTAGTGGTGAGAATGAGAATCAGAAATTTCTTGAAAGATGAAAGATAAATTATAAATATTAAGTACTTTAGAAGTATTTAAACTTTATTCACCCTTTAAGGATTCACACACATTTCAATGGGAAAAGAATACTATGAACAAAGGTGTTCCTTGAGATTTATTTATATGTTAATAATAGTAATAAAAATTGTAGGATGATCTAAATTTGGGGATGAAAGTGTAGCTTGGAACACTGAAATATTGCCATATGAAAGCTTTATGCAACTCTGAACACAAATAATTCAAGCTAATATAGGAATATTTGTACTATAATTTTGGTTTGTAGGGCGGTTTAGATTGGGAACTTTGCAGAGACCAGCATCTCGGCCTGACTGTTTGGGACCAGCCCACCCTTCACCTGCAGGGAACCTCCTGGAGACTGGCCTGGGAAAAAGGACAGTGGCCCAGCCTGCCTGAGCTTCCATGGGCTCCAGTCCACCACACCCAGCATCTGCCTTACAACTTAGAGCAGCAGGAGCCCGCAGAGGGGAGTTAGGACCCTGCAAGGGAGCCAAGAGCATGTCAGGGAGCCACCTCTGCTCCAGGAACTGAGGGTGCAAGAGGTAATTTGCCACACATGCAGAGGAAGCTTTTGAATACCACTCAAAGCAAGGAAATATAGAAAAATGACAAAAGGAAAGACCAAAAGGCAGGCTCAAAACTCCAGCCCTCCCCAAGAAAGCTTAGAAGCCATGTACATAGAAGAAAAAAGAAGCCATACACCTGAAATGTCTGAAATGATATCAAATGAAATAAAGATGCAAATAGGGAAAGCTATGGAGAAATTCAAATCAGAAATACTTGCCCAGGTAAAAGAAGAATTGATAAAAACAGTGAAAGAAATAGTGAACACATCTGGTGAAGACACAGCTAAAAAATTAGAGGAACAAAGCAAACAGATAGAATCCCTTAATGAACACTATAAGAAACAAACAGAATACATAAAGCAGATTCAAAGAGATATACAGGAAATCAAAAATGCTATTGAAAGCTGCCAAAACTACCTCAACGAAAGTGAAGATAGAATTTCATACCTTGAAGATAAGATTGCAGCCAGTGAAGAGGAAGGAAAGATCTTTTAAAAATAACAAAGAATCAGGAAATAACAATTCAACACCTGCAAGATGATGCAAAGAAAAATAACATAAGGCTCAGAGGGATAAATGAAAAAGAAGGGGACAGCCCAAATGATATCAAGAGGATATTTACAGAAGTAATAGCTGAAAACTTCCCAAACATGAAAAAAAAGAAACTGACATTTGGATAAGTGAAGCATACAGAACTCCAAACAGCCATAACCAAAATAAAACTACATCCAGACACCTAATAATCACCATCCCGGAAATTCACCATAAGAATAGAATACTAAAAACTGTTAGAGAGAAAAGAGAGATCACATATAAAGTAAAACCCATCAGAATCCTGGCAGACTTCTCAACACAAACAATGAAATCCAGAAGAGCATGGTGTGAAGTATTTCAGATCCTAAAGGAAAACCACTTCCAACTCAGACTGACATACCCTGCAAAACTGTCCTTCAAAATGGATGGAGAAATAAGATACTTTCATGACAAAGAACAGCTGAAGAACTTCATGAAGACCAAAGCAACCCTACAAAGAATACTGACATTCTAGATACACATGGGATAAAACCACCAAGCAAGGCAGACAATTAAACAGAATGGAAAGCTAAAGACATAACAGCAGAAAGATAACATATCAACAATAAACCAATATATAACAGTTATAACCATTAATGTAAATGGCCTCAACTCACCAATCAAAAGAAACAGAGTGGCAGAATGGATCAAGAAACAACATCCAACCATATGCTGTCTACAAGAAACCCATCTAACCCAAAAGGACACTCATAGACTGAAAGTCAAAGGATGGAAAACAATACTTCATGCAACAAGAAACCAAAAAAAAGCAGGAGTAGCCATCCTGCTTAGAGACAATGTGAATTTCAAACCAAGAATGATCCAAAGAGATAAAGAAGGTCACTACATACTAGTTAGGGGAAAACTTCAAGAGGAAGAGATAACAACCTTAAATATATATGCACCAAATTCCAGAGCACCCAGCTATATAAAGCAAATACTAACAGAAATGAAAAATCAAATAAGCAATAATACAATTATAACAGGAGAATTTAACACACCATTGACACAAAGGGACAGATGAACTAGACAGAAAATCAGCAAAGATATAACAGAACTGAGTCACACGTGAGAACAAATGAATTTGATAGATGTATACAGAGTGTTCCACCCAACAACATCAGAATATACCTTCTTCGCAGCAGGACATGGGACATTCTCTAAAATAGACCATATACTAACCCACAGAACATATTTAAGTAAATGCAAAAGAATTGAAATTATCCCATGCATGTTATTGGATCATAGTGCTGTGAAACTAGAAATTAATGATAAAAGAAATTGCAAAAAACCTACAAACACATGGAAACTGAATAAGACACTCGAGCAATCAGTGGGTCACAGAGGAAATTAAAGAAGAAATTAAACAATATCTATAAGTAAATGAAAACACAGACACAACTTACCAGATTTTGTGGGATGCAATGAAAGCAGTCCTCAGAGGAAAGTTTATTGCATTGAGTTCCCACATCAGGAAGACAGAACAAACACAAATAAACGACCTGATGCTACAACTCAAACATCTAGAAAAAGAAGAGCAAGCCAAGCCAAAAGCCAAAAGCCAAAAGAAGGGAGGAAATTATAAAGATCAGAGCAGAAATTAATGCAATAGAGACTAAGAAAATAGTACAAAGGGTCAATGAATCAAAGAGTTGGTTCTTTGAAAGAATAAATAAAATTGATAAGCCCCTGGCCAACCTTATTTAAAAAAGGAAAGAAAAATTTCAAATTCATGCAATAAGAAATGAAAAAGGTGAAATTACTACAGAATCAGTGGAAAGACAGAAGATCATCAACACCTATTTTGAAAACCTCTACTCTCAAAGGTTCGATAACACTGAAGAAGTAGACAGATTCCTAGATACATATGAACTACCAAAGCTGGATCAGGAAGATGTAAAACTGTTGAATAACTCAATTGCTATTACTGAAATTGAAAATGTAATTAAATCCTTGCCTACAAAGAAGAGCCCAGGCCCAGATGGATTCACTGCAGAGTTCTACAAGAAATACAAAGAAGACTTAATTCCAACATTCCTGAAACTCTTCAATGAAATTGAAAGGGAAGCAATTTTTCCTCAGTCATTCCTGGAAGCAAATATCACTCTAGTACCAAAACTAGAGAAAGATGCAACTAAAAAAGAGAACTATAGGCCAATCTCCCTAATGAACATAGATGCAAAAATTCTCAATAAAATATTGGCAAACAGGATGCAGCAAATCATCAAGAAGATTATACACCATGACCAAGTGGGATTCATCTCAGGAATGTAGGGATGGTTCAACATACACAAAACAATAAATGTAATCCACCATATCAATAGAGCCAAAAGTAAGAACCATATGATCATCTCTATAGATGCCAAAAAAGCTTTTGATAAGGTCCAACCCTCATTCATGAAAAGAACCTTACAGAGAATTGGAAATGAAGGTCTTTATTTCAATATGGTAAAGGCCATCTATGACAAACCAACAGCCAGCATCATATTAAATGGTCAAAAACTGAAAGCCTTTACCTTAAAATCAGGCACAAGACAAGGATATCTGTTATCACCACTCCTACTCAACATAGTACTGGAAATACTAGCCAGAGCAATAAGACAGGAAAGAGAAATAAAAGGAGTAAAGATAGGAAAAGAGGAAGTTAAATTATCATTATTTGCAGATGACAGGATACTTTACATAGAAGACCCCCAAAACTCTATTGAAAGACTGCTAGATATAATAAATAAATTCAGCAAGGTAGCTGTATACAAAGTCAATACTCAAAAATCAATAGCATTTCTATACACTAACAACAAAAGTACTGAGAGAGAAATAAGAGAAGCTACACCCTTTACACTAGCATCCAAAAAAGATGAAATACTTAGGAATTAATCTCAAAAGAAGTAAAGGAATTAATCAAAAGAAGAAAAAGAGCTATACAGAGAAAATTATAATACCCTGAAAAAGAAAATTGAAGAGGACCTCAGAAAATGGAAAGACATTCCCTGTTCATGGATAGGAAGAACAAACATTGTAAAAATGGCCATTGTCCCAAAATTACTATACAGATTCAATGCAATCCCAATCAAAATACCACTAATATACCTCAGAGACTAGAGAAATCACTCTTAAAATTCATCTGGAATCAGAAGAGACCTAGAAAAGCAAAGGTAATTCTAAGCAACAAAGGCAAGGAAGGAGGCATCACAATCCCCAACTTGAAATTATACTACAGAGCTACAGTAATAAAGTCAGTATGGTACAGGTATAAAAACAGACCAGAGGATCAGTGGAATAGATTGGAAAATACAACCACAGCCACAAACTCACTCAACCTCCTTATCTTTGATAAAGGGGCCAAACATGCTTGTTGGAAGAACGACAGTCTCTTTAATAAATGGTGCTGGAAAAATTGGCTGTCCATATGCAGAAGACTAAAACTAGACCCATGTCTATCACCATACACTAAACTAAAATCTAAATGGATGAAAGATCTAAATATTAAAACAGAAACACTAAAACTGCTGGAAGAAAAAGTAGGTAAAAACCTCAAAGATATAGGGGTAGGAAGAGAATTCATGAACAAGAACCAAACTACACGGGAACTACTTCCCAGAATCAATAACTGGGACCACATCTTATTAAAGAGTTTCTACATATCAAAAGAGGTTTCCAGCAGAGTGAAAAGAAAACCCACAAATTGGGAAAAAATCTTCATGGACAGTTCCTCAGACAAAGGACTTCTGTCTAGAACTTATAAAGAATTAAAAAAAAATCAGACCCGCGAAATTCAAAGACCCAATCCAAAAATGGGCATCTGAAATGAATACACAGTTCTCAGATAAAGAAATACAAATGGCAAATAAATACATGAAGAAATGTTTATCATTATTAGTCATGAGAGAAATGCAAATTAAAACCACACTGAGATTCTATCTCACTCCAGAAAGAATGGCCAGGATAGAAAACACTACCAACAACAAGTGTTGGAGAGGCTGTGGGGAAAAAGGAACTTTTCTACACTGTTGGTGGGAGTGTAGACTGGTGCAACCACCTTGGAGGTCAGTCTGGAGATTCCTCAAAAAGCTGGGTTTGGAAGTCCCATTTGACCCAGCTATTCCACTTCTGGGCATGTTCCCAGAAGAACTGAAAACATCATACCACAGTGATATATGTGCACCCATGTTTATAACAGCACAATTTGTAATAGCCAGATCTTGGAAACAACCTAAGTGCCCATCAACTGAGGAATGGATAAAAAAGTTGTGGTATTTTTATACAATGGAGTACTACTCAGCTATAAAGAATGATCACAGTGAGATATTCATAAATAAATGGACACGACTTGAGACCATTCTCTTAAGCGAAATAAACCAAACTTACAAGTGTAAATACCATATAGTCTCCCTAGTATGAGAGTTGATAAGAGTATATAAGATTTTATGGTAAGCATGAGTCCCCATCTCATAGCTTTAAGCCTTTCAATGTTTTAAATCATCAGTTGGAATGGTGTTATCCTGTTTTGTTTGACTATATCATATGTGATGATATGAACAGCTGTTTTGAAGAAAACATTATGACAGCTATTGCTGATTTAATATCATCCTTCTTAGAAGTCCTACCATGCTTCTATTCTTCTACTACCATTGGTTCTATCTATCACATTGTGTCTTATTGGGATTTGAATATGTGTGATAATTTAAGCAAAATTGTTCTATCAAAAATGAGATATTATGGTACCCCTTGATCATTTTCTGTTATTCGGTTAAGAAATCCCTGTATTTCTTTCACTCTCTGCATGGCTTTATAATATTCTGTTATGTTTCATATTATTGTATTTGAAACTATGCTCAACTATAGCAGAGTAAGTAATATTGTGATAGCTACTGTTGATGTCTGGTTGTCTTAATGTAAAGTACTGTGTGCCTTATGTTGTCCTGCTCTGATCTGCTCTGTACTGCCCTCTTTTGTTTTATTCTCTTTAAAATAAAATTTTAAAAAAATTTGGTATGTAGATTTGAATATGATAGGATTACAAACAAACATAATCAAGTTTTTAAGCAGAGCAGATAAACATGCTGAGATATAGTTTTTCTTTCTCTATTTTTCACATCTGTTATAAGAGCTATATTTTGATTATAATTATATTTTCAAATAAACATTATCCTAAAATATACAGTATTTTCCTACACTTGCCTGTTTACTCCTGCTTTACTTTGTTTTTCTGTAATACTCAGCACTTTTTTTGGTGGAGAGTTGTGGATAGGCAAGCTCAAAATGTGGGGCATGGTTTTTACTTTTAGATCCATACAATCCTAGCTTATATATGTTTTCCCACAACAGTTGTTAGTAGTGCCTCACTTGTAAAGTTTCATGATTTATGTAGTAAATCATAGTCTTTTATTTAATAGGTATCACTTGGATCAAATAAAGTCTTTCATCATTTTCTTTGTCCAAATCATCTGAAGTGTGCTAAATTCATATTCCATCCTTTAATGACAAGGACAGGGGATTTAGCTCAATGACATAAACACCTGCCTGGCAAGCATGAGGTCGTGAGTTCAATCCCTGGTATTAAAAAAAAAACCAAAAAGCAAATCCTTCGATGATAGTGTTTACTTTTGGTCTTCTCAACTCCTGTTCTTTCAAACTAGAAGAGCCGCTGCATCAAATCTTTCCTCATCTCCTCTTCCTCTCCACACCCTTGCAGTAAAAGTCTCTAAGATGTTTTTCAAGACTGCTTACAGGAATTTAAAACATACAATATTTCATGAAGTCAGAGAACCTACTGAATCCAGGTGAACTGAAATCCAGACTGGGAACAATCTGTTTCTCTGTTTCTTAAACCACCTTCTCAGCAGTTGAACTTCCTAACATCTTATTAAGCTGATGTAATTATAAGATAAATTTGACATTAGTGTATACAGCTTGGACAAAGATGATTTTTGTAAATGTATTTTTGTTTGTTAGAGAGATACTATGCTAAGTGTTTGGTACAATAAAGATAAACTCTCAGCTGTATGCAAGACAAAAAGTAGCACAATAAATTTGTTGTCTTTACAGAACTGTCTTGAGATCATCACTTGGTGAGACTAGAGAATTTCTCCCAATGACTTATACTTGCTCTTCTATCTCAAGGAAGCAGATGCAATCAACAGACTCCAGTATTAGCTGTTTACTTGCAAAGCACGAAGTCTCTGTGTCTCATAAAATAATTGTATATCTGCTTCAGGAGAGATTGACACTATTTTCAAATTTTCTATTAGAAGATTTACCTTAAGAGTTGAATTCAGGGTCACTGGGTTACTATCAAAACTCCATTGTAATAAGTCCTTAATTTAATTATTTTATAATTGGAAAATAAACCATCACTTAAATGTTCAAAATGAAAGAATTAGAAAGACAGCAATTTCATCTCTATGTGCTGAGCCTTGAAATGATAACTACTAAGCCTATAGAAACTGTCCTATGTGTTTGGACCACACCTAAGGGCAGTAAAACCACTTAGGTATATTTTTTTCTCTTCTCTCAAATTTCCATGTTAGTATGACAACATGAATCATAGTGTGCCTTGACTTAGAAGAGGCGATACCTACACATTTTTAAGGGCACTAAATATTGTGGAATGATAAATGAGTGGGTGTTGTTTCATGTCCCTGGCAAAAATTCTTCAAGTAAAATTATCTGAAGTTATCTTAAAATGGATTTGATGCTTTTATGTTATAACAAGAAAACTGAGATTTATTTCCTTGTGGCCTAAAGTATTAACAATAGGAAAGTTTTGTGTAGTCAAGGAGTTATCAAGCTAAATGAAAAAAATTTTAGGAATGAATTCATTGTTTAGAGTTTATCCAAAAATATTTTTGAAAGCAGCATCACTTTTGCCTCCTTGTTTCTCTTGCTCTCTCACTCTTCCACTGTGTGTCCCTCTTTCCCTCTTTCTTCCTTATCTCTCTTTTGTCCTTAGAAGACATCTGTCATTCTGAGGAATCCACTTTGCACATCAAGTCCATGTACCTCTTTATTGTGCCCTGCTCACTACAGGCGAGTCACACCCATGACACTGTTATTATTTTAAGCTGACATGCTATAAGTTAGTATGTTGTGCAGCAAAACAAAATGAGAACAAATGATCTAACCCCCAAATCCAAGATTGTAGGTTTCTTTTTTTCTGATTGTTATTATAGAATATTTCTCCAGGGTATTTTTCTCTTGCAGTTCTACTTTTTTAATACACTTTTTCTTTTATACACACACAGAAGTTCTAAAGTTTGTAATTAGAAACAAAACAAATACTGAGATTAGCCACAAAAATTTTACCTGAATACTATTTTTTACCAGTAACAGGTGGCCCAACGGTATGAATGTGCTTCCCAGACCAAGGTATAGGTTGATGACTTATAGCAAGAGAACAGATCTGGATATGACACCGCTGATTGTGAATAATGGTAGGTTTAACAGGACAGAGAAATGGTGTTTCCAGCAAACATTAGCATCTTGTTATGACTCACTATATCCTTGGTCATATGAA
Source organism: Dolichotis patagonum (assembly GCA_004027295.1). NCBI lineage: Eukaryota > Metazoa > Chordata > Mammalia > Rodentia > Caviidae > Dolichotis > Dolichotis patagonum. Next base: position 250,306 of record PVJX010000353.1, on the reverse strand, counting down.
ACATTCAATCTCTTCCTTTATCTGTAGAATATTAAAGGTACTTTTTTCCTAGGTTTCAATATTTAAAGAACAGATGACTAAGTACAAAAATGCTAAGTAGAGATGATTCTTCTGCCAACATTCAGATTTCTAAATACCATAACATAAGTATTTGATTATTTCCATTTTTATCTGATGGACTTCAGTTTAAAGAATCACACATTTATTTGCTCCCTCTCCTGTGTCAGGCACTGTCCAGAGTGATTGGTTTACCTTCCTGAGCAAGGCACAATCCCTGACATATGAGGTTTGCATATGCAAAGATGGAAAAGGCAATTTTACCCACAACTTCAACTGCAGTGGAGTGAAACACAAAGGTATATGAGATCCAAGACAAGAGACATAAATCAGTTTGAGAAGAGCTAGTTTCCAGGAAGACTTTCTTGAGAAAATGTGATCTGAATTCAGAACTGAAGGAAGAATAGTTAATGAAGGAATGGTGGATGTGTGTGTGTGTGTGTGTGTGTGTGTGTGTGTGTGTGTGTCTGTGTGCACGTGCACGTGTGCACATTAGTTGCAATGCTGAGCATGATAAACTGGTGCGGAGCTGTTTCATACAAGTACATAGCATGTTGCAAAATATTGCTCAACTGTTCATCATTCCCCTCCTGTCTTCTTTTCAATTCTATATCCTGCTAATTATCATGATGAATGAAAAAGAATTATCACATTAATAATAGCTGATTATATGATGATCATATAGTAATACTGTGGCAATTTCTGAGCATCCATCAAACTTCTTCTCAAATACAGCTATCTTCTCCAGAGGTAAAAGTATAAATATTGCAATTAGTAGAGCAAAATATATATTTTGATGGTTAATTCTTAGTATGGAGATAATTAGCATAATGATTAAAAGTTAATATATATTAATTTTAATTTGAAAATTTTAAACCTATTGTCATTGCCTACAGAAACTTTATGTAACTGGTTTCAAATAAATTTAGGAATATCAGAAGTTATCATACATACTTCTGAAGTCTGCTTGTATAATATTGATGCTTCCACAACTGCTAATTTAAGAAATAGCTAATTTGAACATTTCTGAAGATAAACTCACAGCAAGAATTGTTGGGTTTAGTGGGTGCTAGTCACATGCCCAGTTTTCTGTAATGTAGTTAAAGGGTACACTTGACTACTGGTAAGATCAGTCAGGAGGGGACTGATGAGGGATTAGTCTACAGATTGCTTCTCAGTAATGCCTGAAAATAGTCACAATAGGCACTTTGTCTTTCATCCTTTTTTATGGACTCTTTAAAGAAAACATATAGATTCTTGACAAGAAAATATAGCTTTGAGTCAAAATACATATAGTAAACTACTCACTGAAATAGATACTCAACTGGAAAAACACACTTATGTATCTTAGTCCGTTTGGGTTTTTCTGTACCAGGAATCAAACTCAGGATCTCACAGCTTGCCAGGCAGGCCCTGGTCCTACTCCTCTTAATATTAGGTGAAACACACTTTGCCACAGATAGACAAATCTTTCAAGATAGTGGGACATGGAAGAGCAAGGTAGCCTAGACTGAACCCTTTGAAATTAGATTTCCACCTTATACTAGCCATTGTAACTTGGATAAATAAGGGTCTCTCAGAATTTTGCTCACAAAATAGAAGAATCCCAACAATAGTATTTATTAAGTTTAATCTCAAAAAAATGCTAGCTGTATATTAGGCTCCAGGTTAACTCTTCCTAACTGTAGCATTTTTCTCATTGCCACACACTGAACATACAGTATATGAAAGGAAATGTAATTCCACAGAGTGAGAAAACTGCCTCCACTACTTGACAGGTGAATGACACTAGATATGCTAATCAGTTTATCTGAATATCAGGGTCCTACCTCATGTATTAATTTTGAAGATCAAATAGCAAAATGCTTATAAATTACTTAGCATAGTACCTGGACTGTGGAGAGCTGTCAGATACTGTGAGATGTGATGAAGAGTTTCAAATACTAAAGAGACATCTGAAAAGGCAAAGACAGGAGAAACTGTTGGAGTCAGCAAGAAATTTGACTAATTCTCCATTTAACATGTATATATTGCATCTAATCCCAGGGGATGAGATCACAGCCTGTTCAATGAGGGGAATAGATGAGAAGGAAGCATCAATAGTGTGATAAGTACAAGCACAGCAGAAACTCCTGCAGCCTTAGTGACCTGCATTTAGCATACTATAAGTTTTACATACACAGATTCTGATAGCCTGCAAAATCACCTCATGAATTGAGCAGGGATGAGTTCAAGCTTTGCAGTATTTAACTTTCAAATAATACTTGGCTCCTCCCATGAGGAAGAAAACCCTGTGAAACTGCAAATACAAGCACAACTATTCACTTAGAATATGAAATCATTACAAGTTATATATATTTATTAGATGATTAATGTTAAAATCACAAAATCAGCATACTCACTTTATTAAACAATTGCTAGATAAACATACAGAAGACTTTTTACATAAAATTTTCATTTCAAAAGTTACAATCATTTCTTCCTGTATAATGCTTTTATAATTATTTGTAGAGTATTACATTTCAAAACTGATCTCTGTTTTCACACCTACTTGTGTCTTCACTTTTGTCATATACCTCCATATTTTGATTTTGAGACTATGTGACTAGATTTAGCTACTGTGATGGGAGCAAATTTGAGCTAAATAAAGCTTTGAAAAACACTTGTGTAGCTGTGCTTCTTTTCTTGAAGTTCTGCTTTTGCACCAATAATATATCTGTACCATCTTAGAGAGACACAGAGCACAGCCTGGTCACTGTGATTGTCAAGGCTGAAGCCAACCTGGGTTAGCCTACAATTAAGGTAGCTAGTCTCCAGATATAGGAGAGAGTCAAGCCAAGATTTAAAAAAAAGCCATCTAGTCAACTTTCATCTGACTCCACTCTCTACAGTAGTAATGCTTATTATTGAATGTAAGTAAGACATTACAGTTATTTATACAACCTACTGAAGTAATAGATAACAGAGAGTACAAAACTTCTTTCAGTATGGTTGGTCAAAACACTTTATTATTATGACTTTAAAAATTTAAGAAAAGATAGAAGCAATATCAATATTGTTTTTATATAATGAAAGTATTAAACTGATCATTTATCTTGGCAATATCACTTCTGAAACTGTAAAAATTTTGACAATAATTTGCCTAACATGTATTTTTACTATTTGTCATGGTTAAAAATGTTGCTTGTATTAATAGCACTACCATTGATTTATGTTCTAAAAACACAGGAATTAGATCTGTTTTGTACATGTTTTATTAAAATAGAGCAAATAGCACATGGTAGATTCATATTTGTATTTACTGCATTTCTTGGTCACTTTCACAATGGTAGACATATCACTGGACATCAATCAACAATTTACAGGAAGAGAGGATTTTTTTGCCTTGTGGTTTCAGTTCATGGTGGGCAGGCAAAAACAGGATGGCAGATGAGTATGGGAGAGGAGAAGCTATCCAAATCATGGCTCCCAGGAAGCAGAGAGAAAAAGAAGGGATCAGGAAGAGCTGGATTAATCCACTGATGAGTGTAAAACCTGTGTGATCCAATCAACATCCATGTACATGAATGTGTTTCCAGAACATTCTAGATCTAAATCATAACCCTGCACTATTGAATCATTCTTGAATCTATACTTCATTTTCAATACATCTTTGCAAGGACTTGATCCTCTGCTTAAATTTCTACCCATATATAAGGAAGACTTTTCCACAAGCTATCCACTGGCTTTGTATATCTCATATCTTAGTGTTTCTCTATAACTAGGTATTTCTGATGTCAGTCTTTGAAACAATTTTTATACTTTGCTAAGACTTGTGGACCTGCATCTGCATCTTGTAACACCTAGTGAGTTGAATATTCCCAGAAGCCATTTCCATGTGGGCATACCAGGAAAAATGTAATTATCCAAAATGTGATTGTGAGACATAAGTATATCATTACATACTTAAATTAAATGTATCATCAACTAAACTTACCCATTACTGGATCCTAAAGTATGTATGGCCACATTAAAGTATCCAGTGAAGGAAAATTAAAACAGTGAGAGACAGACACCAAAACAAATACTTACTTTTTGCCAGCTTTTCAGACAAATATGGCTAAATAAACACATTGCTAGAACACCCTTCTGCTAGAGCTTTGAAAGGTCCCATGCAAGTTAAGAGATCTAAAGTATAAATTGCACTCTAAGCCACTAGTATACCCTCTTGATAACTTAGAGAACGTTAATGAGATTACACAATATGTCCCAAATCCTAGAATTAGCAAGAGGAATACCTGAAACTCAAACCCCAGCTGTCCATGTTCAGCATACAAACATTTTAGCCAGCTGTATATGCTGCCTTTTGTAACAGGAAAAGTTTTACTATGACTTAAACTAGGATCCTGATGATGAAGAACAGGAAGACAAAGAAGAAGCAGCAAAAGAAGCTTAGAAGAAACATAAGTTAAGTTGTTACCAATCTGATAAAATATAGAAGACCCAATGTGTGGCTGGGACCATTTATACTCAGGCTTTAACAATCTCCAGAGACAGGAGAAGGCAGGCGAGGAGGCTGGAAAGCCCAAAGGGTTAGGGTTAGGTTGCCGGCTCTGTGAACTATCTGGGAAGGAGAGACATGAATTTGAGGAAGCAATGTGTTGAACAGATAAAAGAGATTACTGATTTAGTGACTGAGTCATACATGTTTCATGGTAGTGGGTTAAGTCTATAGTAAATTTGAAGTGAATTTTCAGGGTTAAGGAGGAACTAGTTTTGAAACCTCAAAGAATAGAAAACTGGGGAGAAAATAGAACAAAAATTTAAAGCAAGATAATAGAGGCCAATCAGGAAGGTAAGAAACAAATTCATTATCTCCTGTTCAAAACCTTGTTTATTTATTAATTGAAATTGATTGATTTTACTGGGAATTGAACTCAGGACCTCCAACTTGCCAGGCAGGTGCTTCACCACTGAGCTACATGCTTGACTCCTTTCTTTTCTTTTCATTTCTTTTCTTTTTTTTCTTTAAAATCTCTTACAAAATCCCTTTAAAACTTCTCTGATAACTCAAAGTAGAACAAGGCTTTCATCAAAAGACCTTCCTTATCTCACACAGATGCTCCCCAATTTATAACAGTCAGTGTTTTCTTTTAAACCAAAAATATCATAGGTTAATTCAAAATTCAGTTAATACACCTGTCCTACCAATCATCATAGTTTAGCCTAGTATATTTTAAAGGTGTTCAGAATGCTTACAGTAGTTGGATAAAAACATCTAGCAGAAAGCCTGTTCTACAATTAAGTGTTATGTATTTTGTGAAATTTATTGCAATGATGAAAATTTAAAATTTGATTTGTGGTTTCTACTGAATGCTTAAACTTGCCACACCATCATAAAGTTAAAAACTCTTGAGTCATCCTAAGCCAGTAACCATTGGTAGTAATTTTTGCCTTCTGAATGCTCCTTGGGTTTTCTCATTTTCAATTACAGAATCACCAAATTAGTTTGCTACACATTCTTCTAATAATGATCTGACTAATGTTGGAAATGGAGAGAAAGCTTTATTTCTATTAGAAAGCCACAGTAACAGTTTATAAGACTGTGGGGAGATATTGCCCCTACTTGTGTCAAAGTCAGGTTTTACACTGTGTAAAGATTTGGGGATAAGCTAATTAGCATTTTCAAAATCAGTACTACCATTGCTTCCAGAGATCATGATTATTGACATCAGATCTAAACCAGATAGACAGTTTCCTAGGAGGCAAGGGCTAAGGCCTTTAAAATGACAAATGGACTGTGGACTTTATTTGTAATGTTTGTAAGGAAGAGTTGTAATAAAGTAGACATGAAAGGGCAAGGAGATATTTATTTTTGACAACCCAATATTGAAAATATAGCTCCATTCTTTATTCAGTTGACTTTTTAGTTAGACTACAACATTCTATCTTTCATTTTCTCCCAGGCAAAAGACACCACAAGCCAAAAGGAAATTGAATAACAGAGGCAGTCTAAGTGACCACCTCCATCACTTGGCCTGTTTATTGGCCTAATTATTTCCGTCTTGTGAAATCACAGAGAACTGAGCTTGAAATCCCCTTTCTGAAATTTCAGAATATCATTAAAGTCATGACACAAATTACATCAAAGGAAATGCGTGGTACTGTTTGCATTCTGAGGCGAAGTTCAGCTTACATCTAAGCTTTAAATTATGCTTTTCAAAAAACACAAGTTCAATGAAGTTGTCAGTCATTTGGAAAGCCCAAATTTAATGGGCTTGGGGAAGGGGTTCATTAATAATTTTTAATGCAATTTTGAGTGGTTTCATTGTATAAGGAGGTCTAATCAGTACTACTTTGAAATACTGGAAGAAATGAGTGACCTTGGAAAGGCTGCTCTCATTGTCTAAGAAGAATAAAGTGAATACAATATGACTGCTAAGAAACTGGTTTTATAGAAAATAAAACCTCATTGTTTCTAGACAAAGCTTTCTTTTTACAAATTACCTATTTCAAATCATTTTAAGGTTCACAAAGTTTGTTCAAAAGCATAAATTTCTTTTGCCAATACAAAATCCACCTGGTAAGTGGAGCACACATTACTGTTATGGTTTCTACATGAAGAACTGTGGATTCATGTTGTCAAGTTCACTTACAAAATACCACATGACTAATAAGAGGCAGAGCATGACATGAACCTATCCTTCCATCCAGTGATTTCTTATATACTAGCCATGCTTCGATTTTGTTTTTGATTTTTTATTGATGCTTTTATATCTTAAGAACTTGCCAGAACATGAAAGACTTGCTAGTCCCTCTAAATGCTAATCTTCAAGACAGTAAAAAACTTGATATTTGTAGGCAAACTAACCAGTCTAATCCCATATCCTATCCTTTTTTTGTAAGTAACTCTCATATATCAAACCATAGTGTTCCGTTCCCTAAACCACATGAGGGGCAGGTACCCCCTAACTAGAGATTATGCCACAGCCTTGAACCAGCTAAAATGATTCAAACTAGTCAAACCTAAACTGCTTACTTTGCCTTGCCAGTTGCTTCTTGAAAAACAGCAGCAGTGGCAGCGGCAGCGGCAGCAACAACAACAGAGAGTAACAGTTTTTGCATATCTTCTACTCATTCCTGCTTCCTGATGAGGTCTGTGCTTTCTCCATTTGCCTTTTCCTCTTGGGAACTGTAAATAATAAACTCTCTTCAAAAGCACTCATCTCCATATCTAATACTGATCTCACCTGATTCCATTTCAAATCCATTTCAAGAGATCTCACCACATCACCATCACACCCTCTTTTGTGACTGTTCAACTGCTGCACTGTTTCCGGGCAATAAGGGAGGAACTTGCCTGTGGGATCCACAGGAGTTTCTTCTAGAGTGTGCAGGCAAATAATGTTGGTTTTGCCTTCACTATTAAAACTTTGGTGAAAAATATACAACAGAATTTGCTGGTCCCTGGGAGGCTATGGTGTTTCTTTGACAAAGATTTAGAAGAATGAATAGAGAAGAGGTACTTAAAGTTTGTCTATTGTCTAATCTGTGCACTGAAGATTCTTTATGTTGTCTGGACATCATTTCTTTCTACTCAGATCCAGCATCCATTTTCTCATGTTCTTTATTGACCAGTGTGTAGTTTCTGGCTAATTTTGTATATCTTACTACAAGCAAATGATATCAATGCTGTTTTTATTCACAACATAATGAATCTTTAGAACTTGTTTGTAAAGCACAGCTCCTGTTGCTTCTATTGTTGTCCAGTGTTACTTATGTAATTTTAGCTACATTATTACTTTTGGTTATATGATTTGCCATACCACAGATAATGTCTTTCAGTGACTCAGCAAATTTCTTTTGCTGATCTTTGTGGATCTATACATGAAAATATGAATAATAATTTCCATTATGGTCATGTTGTCTATCATAAAAGACTGTATAGCAAAAATACATCTTCCTACTATTGTCTTCTCCTAACTTTTTAACCATAATTACTCTGATCCTAAGTTAGATAATGCTCTATTTAAGCCATACTTACTGTTCTTGGAATACTCTATTCTTCAATGTCACTTATACTTCTGCCTTCCACACACTTCTGGAAATTAAAATGAAGACAAGAGGACCACAGAATGGAGTGACAAGGATCATCACATTTGTGCAAGGAATGTCCACTTTCATCCAGCATGGTTTAAAACAGACCGGAGTGCATAGCATTATGATATCAATCCACCAGAGGGAATACAGAGTGGAAGGGCTCTTTGGCCTTACAATGTGTTGGTCTTGAATGCATTAAGACTGACAGGTTCGGGACATCTGCTTTGATACTCTCCTCTACCTGTGTTATGAAGATTGCAAAGTGAGATGGGTGACCATTTTGAGTACCACACCATCCTTTCACAGAAGGATGCCTTCTGATACCACCATCACTCTCAGGTAGCATAATCAAGAGGTTATATCCTACTTGGAACTTGAACACCACCATCACTCTTAGGTAGTATACTCAAGAGGTAATATCTTAGTTGAAACTTGGACAGGTCAGAGCCAAGCTATGGGCTTACACATATAGCTCAAGTTTGAGGGTCTACAGTAGATCAGTGACCTGAATTTATCTTATATTTTCCCCGAGTCAGAGGCCCTTCAAATTAGTGTGCCTTACCATTTTGGCAGTCCAATTTCTTGGGACCTCATGAAAGAAATAGATTAGACAGCTAAGAATATCCTACCAGGCCATCTTCCTAGAACTGGTGACAACCCTACAGGCATAATTCCAAGAGTCATTGCATCTTCTTGTAAAGGAAATTGGGTTATTGAGTGACCCAACTGGGCAGAAACAAAAACAAGAGCTATGGCAAACCTGGGCTCATGAAATTCCACTCTGGAAATTTTGTTGCAGGAATTTTGTCCCAGGCACTTGAAAGAGCTTAGGAATAGTTTTTATTTGTTTTCTTTTATTTTTTTACATCCAAAGCACAAGACCTCTGAGTGAAGGCCTTGATTGTTAAGGAATTAGGTAATACTGATCCCCCTAACCCCAGGGCTTCTTACCACTTAGTCAGATACCATGACAATCAAAAGGTCCAAATCACAGGTTAAAAAGTCATCTCTGATCCAAACATCATCCTTTTGCCCCTACAAAGCCATTTCTACTTTTTATTTGCCCTGGAAACCTGACTTCTACAGATTACATTATCAAGTTGTCTGTGCAGTCTACCTGGATTTTACCAGTAGAGAGACCTGGTTGAGGATCAGAAGGATATAAGTGAATGAGGTTAAATACCCCCCCAACACACACATCCTGCCAAACTTTCCTTGTGAGGTTTCTATGGCTCTGTCTCTTTACCCAAGATCACTACCTTTCTTGGGCAGTCTTCTCCACACTAATCTCCTCCTGGGTTCTCCTCGCTGTCCTCTGATCTTCCTCATTCCTATCCCCTCAAAAATGATGCTGACTGGTTTTTATAGCACAGGAAAGACTGACTTTATGACAGATAAATTCATTGATGGAACAAAGCATCCCTAGGGAACCTTATGAGTTTAATGACAGTTTTAAATGAGAACAAATGCTAAAAAGTAGGCATAGATCCAGTCCTCAGAGGACTGCCTTTCATCATCATTTCTCTCCAGAACATCTTTCAGGCTGGTCACTATTCTGAGAGATAAACACTTTCTATACCCAAACCTGACCTGTTTACCCCACCCCCAAGAAATACTTAAAATTACCTTGTATAGCATGTCCCATTAGAGGAAACAGTTACATGTAGTTATCAAAACAGCAGTTATGGTCATCAGCTGTGACTGTTGAACTACTATGACTATCAAACAACGAGTAGCCCATATGGTTGGATAGTCCAATCAGATGAACCATCAGCTGAGGGCCCATCTTAAAGCTGTCTTTGACTTTACAGGTGTGAAAGATTTTACTTCTTCTGCTTCTTATTACAAGAGATCTCTGTTAATCTACAAAAAATTCTGACTAGTCTATTTATAAGTCACAAACTTAAAAATATAAAAAAGTTATTACAATTCAAATTGGCTAAACATATTTGAGTGCACTCTGATTTTTATAAATAAATTGTGTTATGTGTATTTGCTTGTTTGTCTGTCTAATCTGTAAACAGCTGTTTTATTTGAGCTTGACAAGTTTTTTTGTCTTCATTTTGAATGTTTGGATTTTTAAAACATTTGTCTATAATTTAAGTCAGTTTAGAGATAAATGTCATCACAATTAAAGACATGCTTCCACCTAAGTTACCAGCTGGTCAAGACAATGTCAAAATTGGTTATATGAATGTAATAGAGTGGTGTGTGTGCAGAATCTTTCATTGGTCAAAATAATGTATGGATTATTATGGTTTTGTTCTCACAGGTCATTAAAAATGTTAAGATTGTTATATAGAGAACCTTTAAGATATGGGAGCTTTTGGACAGCACTTATCTTATTAAATAAAAGAGGAGCTGCCTGTAAAAAAATATCTTATTCCAGCCTTTGTTCATTAAAGAAGTTCCAGTAATTCCTATAGCCTTCTGTGAGACACACCAATAAACACTGCTAAATATATTATTGTGGTTTCATTATTAGAAGGTTTTCTATAAATAAAACAATAAGGTTTTCTCATTAAAAGATGCTCTTGATACAAAACTAAATTAAGAAATAAAAGTTTTTGTGTGGCCAGGACAATTCATAGTTGCTAAACTTATGGTATATTAAATATATTCAAGCTTTTAAGGTGAACAGGTCTTCTAAAACGTAAAACTTGGATTGCTTATAGTGATTTTTTTTCTTTCAGATTTAGACGTCTGCTTTTCTCTTGTACTCTATCTCCTTGTAATAAGAGATGTATGTCAAGCCAACATGACATCACTTGTCAAAAATAATTTTTATGTGTTAAACATTTTATTACACTTAGAGATGCTTAGGTATGAAACAGTCCTGATACTTTTACAAATTTTTTAAGACACTCCATTAAAGAACAATAAATTAGGTGAGAGCTTCTTATGCACTAGATAGAGATGGTTGACTAAAAAGGCTATCATATACCAAAGTGGAGATTTAAATGCACTACAAAAATAGTGTCATCGTGATTGTCATGGGAAAATATTACGTATAACTTTTGATCTTGTTTTCATTGTAAATTATAAATGTTGTCTGTTAACATTCCACAAGGATGCAACTAAGACAATGGTTAGCAAAAGATAATGGTCTTCTAGTTATACTTTATATTTCAAAATACTCAATATCTAGATAAAACTATAATAATTTTCACTGGTCCCACTAAAATCTAATGTCACTGATCTCTTTTGGGTGTTCAACAACTAAGGTTTGGAGACCAAAGCTAGAAAGGTAACTAAACTAAGAGGACAGTCAGTATTTTTGGCTCTGGCACTCCAAAGTCAACAAGGACCCAGGACTTGAGGCAACCTTTCCTTTGACATACTCCTGACCAGGAGATTTCTATACTCCAGATTATGGGATTACAGAGAACAGTGTGCCAAAGGAGGATCTCTGGAGGATAAAGTCTGCCATATTTCCACAGAAAGCAATTGGTAAAGCAAGGGTTGTGACTCATCCTGATGGCCAACTCTGACAGAAGACTTGAAAGGCTTGATATATAGTTCCAAGATAAATCCTTAGGGGACTTACCTGATCTTGATGGACAGCAACAGGCTCATTTTAATTAATAGAGATCTCAATTTAACTTGGTCTTGAACATCCAGCCAAAAAGTATAATCAAAAGATATATAAAACAATGTCATAACAATAAGCTAGGTATAGGAAGAAGTTTCAATCACTAACCCTTTCTGGCAGTTTCCAGATACACCAGTAATTGATCAATGCTATGGATCATTAAGAAAAAATTACAATAATATCTACAAAATTTCATACCTGTTACACTACAACATGACTACCCACATACTTACCTATCTTTAAAAACACACTACAAAAACAAATAGGGGAGAATATGGTTACCTCCACATTCACAATTAGATGTTGATATCTTTACCTTATATTTTTTAAACATGGTTGCATCAACCTTAGATTTTTTAAACCCTCTATCAAAAATTCATTGACAAAAGGACAAATCTGATGAGCATGCCTGGGCTCAAGCCCCATCAAAGGACATCCAAACAGAAAAGTGGGATGGGCCAATAGTTGATAACATGCGGTCTAGGGTATGCTTGTATATTATCAGAAAGTGAAACACTATTATGGCTCTTCTTCTGGAATATGTCACCATGGAGAAAAGAACATCCAGCCCTGTGGTGCAGCCTGTTCCTGCCCAGCCCTTCAGTGAGAGCATTCTTGAGGATGAGCCTAGAAGAAAGCCCAACACTGCAAGTACTGACATCCATGCTGGCTACAAAACCCATGACATAAGGACAACTAAAGAAGACAACACAGGAGGCTCACATGTTGTGATGCAAAAAGGCCTTCCACAGACTCCTGAAAATCTATGGTGACCATCATATCCTGTATGCTGTTTCAACTGCTGCAATTGCAAAAACAAAAAGGAGGAAATGTTGGGGACCACAAATTATAAGTTGACATTCTCTCCTTGCCTTTTCATTGTGGGCCAGTTTTGGAATGTGGAAATCCTGCTTACTCTTGGTCAATGAGGCTATGATTCCCACAGTTTCCTGTGACATTATCCTGACCAGGAGATTGCTGAGCTCCAGAAGATGTGAACACAGAGAACATTGTGACAAAGGAGGATCAGCACGGGGAAACTAGCATCCATGTGTAGGGGATGAATCTTAATTTGTTTCTTTTATGATGCTAAACTTGCTAACTCAACCACTACTATGCTGTTCCTGGAAAAGCACTTTACACCTCTCCCTGCACAGGCTAAAAAATGGCTAGATGGGGGTCCTGGGACATGGTTCCTAGAGAACACTGATCATCCCAGAAAGCTCCTACTATAAATTTTAAAATAAAATAAAGTAAAATTAAATGAAATAAAATTTTTTAAAAAACCAATATGCTTGGTCAGCCTCATGAAGGCTCTTAGAAGATTTATACTGGACTATTTTCTCACAGTTCTTGTGACTTTTTCTTTTTCTTTTTCTTTCCTACTCTGTGCCATAACTCTAGGCAAGAGATCAGGGACTCACTTCAGGGGTCCTTGTGTTGTAGAGTTATTTTAGAACTAATTTAAATAAAAAGATCATCTTCAGTTTCTTCTATATTTTGAGTTAGTGAAGTCCTACTTTTTACCCTGATTGAAGACTACAAGATTTACTAGTTATCTCAAAAGCTGTCTTGATTTTACCTAGAGGGAAGAGATTTTTATATAATATATAAAGTCTTTATTATAACTTATAATACAATTGATATGTTTTCAGCAAAAGTTTTGATTCAGGATAATTTTGAGACAATTGTCCTCATAAATTTAATACTGAATCTTGGCTTCTAATATCAAGACAGGAATGTAATTACAAAACAAAATTTCATACAAAATCTAATTCTTTATCTTTTGCAAACTCAACAAGGCTAGTATTATCACTATTAGAACTTTGAGAAATAATCTTTGCATTTGTTTGTCTTGTATTAATTTTTACTTTGTTGATATTTTCTCTTCTTAATTTTATTACTGACTTATCAAAGAGTCAAATGATGTTGGGATGGTATCCTGCATTTTCCAACAGTTGGCCAATTTCCTTTTACTCCAAAGAAGAAAGGAATTCAGGAGCTCCTAAGTCTTTCTCTGCTCTGGTGGATTCAAACATGGCTTATGAATGTTATTTAATGTTTGTATTTTCAGTGACTAGAACTTTAAAGTCTTAGTATAAATTTTAAAACAAAGAAAAATGAAATGACATAAGATAAAAATAACTGATGTACTTGGTCAGCTTCATGAAGGTGCTTAGAAGATTGACATTGGACTAGATTGTAACTATATTCTAAATGCCTCATTTTTCAGAAGGAAAAAAAATGACATGGAGAGCTAGTGACTTGCCACTTCCACAGCCTTAGAACATCAAAGGCAAAGGAAGATTCTGAGGAAGTTAAAGGTGGTAAAGAGATCACAGGTTATGAGAAGAAAAGGTTGAATCCAATGACAGTTTTGCCTCTTCCAAATTCATGTTGGCAGAAGTCTCTGAAAGTATCTGAGCATTTGTTGGAATGTCTGAAAGTATCTGTTTCTATTACCTCATTTTCTTGTTTCCATTATCTCATTTTTCAGAGTAAAGCATACTATATGTTTATAGATTAAGTAAAATAGTGTATAATGCATATTGGATGTACTGTGAGTATAAAAACTTTCTTTTACCATTTGAACATTCTCTGAACACCAGACCCTTATATATGAGTGCATGAAAGGTACTGAATAAAGAAAAATGTGTAGTAATATATTTTGGTCTAGGAAATCTTTACTTTCAAAGCATTGGGTGGCAATGATTCATAATATGGAACTCAAAAACCAGAGATGGGATACAGGTAGGAGTTTCCTATTCAAGCAAAGCTAGAACACAGATGAATAAAAGTACATATATAGATATTTTATACATACATATTGAAGTGTACATATAGTGTAGTTAGGGAGTTCACTCATTAACTTTTTTTCTCTCTTTTGACTCATAAGCAGCATTGAGTTCTTCCGGTAAGCTACTGAAATGAGTTCTGTCTGCCTACCCCAGAGTCTCCCTAAAGCCTGAGAACCTGCTTCGACTTCAGAAGTTGAGTCACTGCCTTTTTTTTTTTAAAGATCATTTCTGCCAACCTATTTCTTCATCCAATTTCGGAAAAAGAAGATTCACAAAGTCAGAGTGTTCTATTTGAGGAATATAATAATTTCCCTGATTCAGATAAAATGCCACCGTACATTTAAGGTCAACCTCAAAGAAGCAGTTAATTTTCAAAAGTCATATAATCAAAGAAAATTAGTATGAGATTCAAACAAAAAGAAAAAGATAACCAACATTTCAACATCCTTCATAGTTGAATTTAATTTAATTTCTGATTTGCAAAAGGAAGTAGTGATTCATCTCAGTTCATAGTGGCCCCCAGAGTGCTAATTTTTTTTTTGCTTTACTTAATCACAAACTGAGAGATATGGGTGTGAGAGATATGGGTTAATGATGTAGAAGTTGTCTTCATTCCTTTTGATTCTGTCAGCTAACATATATGACATTTGAATGATTTATTAAATTATAAACTGAAAGAAAAGCTGATTTTCTTCATTAAAAGTAATAAATTCTCACAGAATTAACAGAGACATTAACAATAACATTTGATATTACCAGAAGTAAAAAGCCATTTTGATGAATATAATGAGTTTAAACAATGTAAAAAGGGAATTTCTGTGTGGAATACGGAACATAGTACAGATTCATGGAAAAGAAGAATATAGCAAACTTGAAACTATATTCTATCCCTAGAACTATGGTTTGGACCAGGTTTCAGCTGTATTTACACAGGCACAATCAAACAGCCTTGCTTACAGTATGATGTACACCTCATGGTGAGGCATGGGAAGCCCATGTGTCTGGGGGCTACTTGGTATTCACACATATGTAACCTGCAAATGCAGGAGAGTAAACGCCAGTGAAGCATTCTTGATGAATGAAGCTCAGGGCAAATGGAAGTGCATCCTTCTTCAAAAATTAACATGGCAATGCTGACACACATTTCTTAAGCCTCCTAAGTCTTGTTGGCAACAGCATCAGTTAACTATAGAAATGATTAATACCTCTTCTGACTTGCTCTTTCTGCTTGCTTACTTGATGTCTTGTATTAGTTATTTGTCTCAGGCCATTTTGTGTTGTTGTAACAGACTGCTACAGGCTGGGTAATTAATCCAGTGCCACTGCAATACTATTAACCCACATTTGAGGCAGAGCCCTCATGAAATAATCACCTCCTATTAGGCCCCACCTCCTATCACTACTGCCTGGGAGATTTAAACTTGCAGCATATGAACCTGGGGTAGGGGCATATTCAAACCATAGAATTATCTATCATCACTTATCAAATTTAAAACTTCATGGTTTTAAAAACCAAATTTTTATTTTTTTTCAGTTTCTCCAGTCAACAATTCAGAAGCAGCATAATGATATTCCTGGCCCAGGGTCTTCCACGAGGACAGTCCAAATGTCAGTCAGGGCTGCATTCATCAGAAGGCTTGGCTGGGGCTGGAGGAGCCATTCTGTACTCACTTATGTATTATAAGGAGGAGCTCCCAGTTTGCCACCATATGGACTATTACCCATCACATGTCATCTGGCTTTGAACAGCCTGAGTGATCCAAGAGAGAGGGCGGGGCACAGTATGAGCAGGAAGCCACGGCATCTCCTACTATTTCAAAGGTTCACTTCTCTATGTTAGTGACAGCTCAAACCAGTTACAGGATGGAGGCAAACACATAAAAGTGTGAATTCTAGAGCTCTGGAGCATCTTGGCGGTTGGCTACCACATTTCTTTAGTGCCTCTTTTAGAATCCCTGGGCTCACTTCCAAAAAGTCTACTTGCCTCCCTCTCCCAAACTGATCTCCAAACTGGTGGTATTTGGAGGTGGAGCCCTTAGAAAGTGATTAAATCATGAGGGTGGAGCCCACATAATGGAATTAGTGTCTTTATGAGAAAGACATCTAAGGACTTGCTTTCTCTCTTTTGCCCCATCTTGTGAGGATAGAGTGAGAAGTCATCCATCTATAAATCTGGAAGACACCATCACGAGGAACTCAGCTTCACCTTCATCTTGACCTTCTCTGCCTGCAGAGCTGTGAGGAATACATTTCTGTTCTTCAAGGCACCTAATCTGTGTTATTACAGCTCTCGCAGTGCAATTGAGTAAGATGCTTTGCTCTTGGGTGGAAATTTGCTAAAACAGTGAATGATTGTTCTCTCTGTAATTGTTTTAATGAGGTAAATGTGTGTGCATGTGCTGACATGGAAAGATTTTTCATTATAATTTTAAAAGTAAAAAGCAGAATGCAGATCAGTTCTAGTACATGTATAAAAAGGAAAGACTAAAACGGAAACTAATGATCATTAACAGCAATGATTTTGAATGAGAAGGAAACCAGAAAAGATTTTCTAATTTTATTTTACTATTCTTAGTACTACTTAAATTTTGGAATGACATTTAGATGCTCCTTTTAAAAACAACTTGATTTGTGGGGGATGATGAGACTACGAGCAATTATTATTTTTTTGTAAAATGTTCTGCATGAAAAGTTTCATAATGTTTTTAACAATAGCAACTTCACCAATCAAAGAAGCTCATCTTTCAGTAACTATTGAAGATGTTTAAAAAAAAAGTCTAAGTGAAAGCAGTAGAAAGGAACTTCTGTGCAATCTCTCCAGGCAGTGAGCTGTGGCATAACACAGTTATCTTACAGAAAAGAAGTGGAAAGCCATACTGAACTATAGAGATCTGTGCCCAGGGACAGTGTACAGTTCTGGGGAGTCATTGTCCTAACTGGGTGTCTGTTCTGTTAATGTTATATTGAAACTGGGAGTACAGGAAGAATCACCTGGAATCACACCCAAGAATCTTGCTCTCGTTCTCTATAACTTTACATATTTCAACTTAATATAAAGTCCTTCAACAGCATAATACTTAGATAATTTGTGTTCCGATTTTTTAAAAAAAGCAATTTACAACTGGTTCCTATAGTTTTCTCAGACAAAAGCAGGTAAAAATTCTTGGAAATGACCAGTGACACATGTAGGAAAGCAATGGATAAAGTGAACAATGTCTGCCTGCATCCTCACTGTCTTTAGTTTGGTCACCCCAGTTAGAGACAGTGAAATGGAAGCCAAGACACCAGAAAATTCTTACAATCTGGAGTTTATGCTGAATTCACACTGCCAGTATTATGAGGTTGCTGTGGACAGTTGCCAGCAGGTGGCACCAAACTGCAGCTGGGTCAAGGATGGATTTAATTATATTTTCTGGTACCTGTTGCCAACTGAATGCATAAATTCAAGGCCATTGACTATATGGAATGCCACCTATATTTCAACCTGAGCTTTTTAAGAACCACCTATATGGTTATGGTAAGATTTTATGTTCAGAAGTAACAGACATTTGCTATAGTAAGATGATCTCTCAATAATACTAATTTAAAAGTGCATAAAATTTATATTAATCTATTGAAGAATTTTAGTTTATTATTTTTAATTAGACTATAATTTATTATAGGGATTGGAGGAGACAGACCAATAAACTAATAATACTTTTCAAATCTATTTTTTCAGGAGGAAAAAGTGAAATTTTAGAAAGTATCTTTCCTAATTATTGGAACATTTCTTGGTAAGCAAGTTAATTTCTTTTGTACATTTTGTTTGCACATCCAAGTGTCTGTTAAAGATTCCCATATTATCAGCAAGGAAGGGGTCTGTCTGAGATTCAATCTTGGTGTCCCGAGTGCTCTGGGCCATGACTATAATGGTATTTCAATTCTGAGATATGAGGACCCCCACAAGGCTCACTGTTATAGTCATTACTGAGTCTCAGCACACCTGAGATGTTCCCTCAGTTGCCATACTGGTTGATACCTATTATCCAGATTTTGTTCCAGTCCTCCCAACATAATTTAAAGTGTTCCCTCCTCTCCTAGGTTACTTTCATTTTGGATGTAAACAGCCTTGTTAATATGATAAAAGTTCAGAATGTGAGATGAATACAAGAAAAATATTTTCATAAGCTGCCTCACAGGTTTCACAAATGTTATTCACATAAAAAAAAAATCACGGACCCACTACACGTCTCTAAATGTTTCTCTGAGAGAAGGAATGTCTACTCAGCACTGAACTACATGTAGGATTTTCATCTTTGCCCTCAATGGTGAATGTGTAGTCTGTCAAGTTACAAGACACACAATATAGTCAAACGAGGGGGCAGAGTATGGTAGCCCATGCCTATAATCCCAGCACTGGAATGGGGGTGAGGCAGGAGGGCAAGCTTGCACCCTCCTAAGTAACTAGTGATTTAGTGAGATCCTGTCTTAAAATTAAAACAAAAAATGGCTGAGGATGTAGTTCAGCATTTAGTCCCCAGTACTTCCCACCCCACCACCCACCAAAACCCCCCAGAAATATCTGTAACTATCAGTTTAAATTCCATGCAAACCCACTTCCTTCTGTTCAGTTACATTTAATTTATTTAATCAAACTTGACCAATAGATAAATATTAATAAAATATACAACTTTATATAATAAGTTTTCTCAGTTTTGTCTTCTGTAGTGAAAGGTCTTGAGCCAGAGAGAAAGGATTTTTCCTCCTTTTTCTATCTCCATCACTCTTTTGGATAGGAGAGGCATTGCATTTTTTTTCATGTAAAACCACAGGTATTTCACTCTTGACCTAATTAACTGTTTTTATTATCACCAGAAGAATTACAAAACTCCTCTTTTCCAATTCACGACTTTGTCATTCCTGAAATAAAAGGAGATAAACATTATTTATGTGAGTCCCCTTATTTCTCATGATTTACAGCCGCTGTTTGGAAAATCTTCCAAGAGGTTCTTGGATCTTGCAAGGTGTGTAGCTCATTGACTGCCAGCTTCCACTGAAAGTGCTTTCTTGGACACAATAGGTACATACTGGTTTTAGCTAGGAAATTTAAAAATTATTGGAAAATTGACTTGTAGAGGCAAAATAAGTGTAATATCAAAGAAAAACTAACATTTCATAATGCTTCTCCTTGAGGAAGAGTCAGTGCTGTAGTTAAATCTGTGTGAAGTTTCCAGAGTGTAGGTGAGCTAACAGTTGAGTCAGATGGGGAAGAATGAGAAAGCTCTGCACTCTGATTGTGACTTGAGAGATTTGAGACTTCCCAAGGAAAGTCTGGGTAGTTGGACACCCAAAAGCTAGAAATGAAGAAGAAAGACTGAGAAAAATGTATTGTGAATTTAGAGTGAAACACCATGCATCAGACAACGCAAGTTCTCCTTTAGCATCTTCTGCAAAGTCATTAGTAAATTTACATTGTTCACCTGTGCCTTATATTAAAAGAATTCCTATTGGGAAAAACTAAAGACATGTATAATTCAGCCTTAAGGATAGTTTAAATGAAAAGCAGCTATCTATATTACAAGAGATGACAGATGAGATGAAAAAAAGATTTTCAATAATATAATTTTCACAGTGGGAATCACTTTGTTATCCTAAACCCAACATCTCATAATTTTCATGAGTAGCACATAAGCTGAGACATCTTAACAGTATATTTAAAATAATGATTCTACTTAGCGTGGCAGTATTTGGCAGGGTGCAAAGATTTGAAGACAAGATTAACCAGGGTGCTTGGAGTCCCTTAAGTCTCTAGAATTATACATAAACCAGTGATTTTTTTATACAGGCTGGTTTGGTTTGAATTTCTTTCACTGAAAGAGGACAATTCTGTTTATCATCAGAAATGAGCCCACGCAAGAACTGTGGGATGCAAGCACACACACCAGAAAAGAATCTCCCAGCTGAGGCCACTTACAACCTATCTGCTTGGGTCCCATCAGCATCCGAGTTCAGCTTCAGTGTTAAACTTATCCCCAGAGAAAGAAATATGAGGACTTTTCTATGAGAGAAATTTTCTCTCAAACTTGACCTATATACATTAGTTATTGAGAAGTTAGTCAACTACACACTGGGACATGCAGGATGAGCTGAGAAAAAGCTGTTTTGTTTTGTTTTGTTTTGTTTTGTTTTGTTTTGTTTTGTTTTGTTTTTGATTGAGAAGTAACTGTGATGAAGACAAAGACATGGGTATTCTGTAAGCATTGGTTCTGAACAGTTTTGTTCTCTCCCAGTTGTCCAGGTTTTAAGTAAAGTGTCCCACCTGACTGTCCACGCTTTCCACTCATCACTATCTGAGGGCATTTTATGTTGGACCTTAGAGCCCAGGCATTTTTTACTCTTATATTCCTGAGGATTTCTCAGTAGCTTTTCTCCCCTCCTGCATGTATTTTCTTCACTTGGCCCAAGGACACCATATGCTGGTTTTTCCCCTAGTTAATTAGATGTTTTTCTCTACTCTTGTATTTTTCTTTGGTTTTTCCTCTTCATCTTTTAACAGCGAATCACCTGAAGCCTCCATCTAGGGCACCTTTCTACTCATGATATTTGTTATTTCTCATCTTATCTCAGAGCTTTTAAGTACCATCTATATGCAAATGCTTCCCAAAGCATTATGTCTGAGTTGGACCTTGGTCCTTGATTCTCAGGAGGGCTATACATACATAACCTCCTCCTTGATGACCATACATAGATATCTAATACACATTTGTACTGCAGCTTATCACAAACTGAACTCCAGATCTTCCTCTTTAAACCTCAACCCCTTCACCACAGGGGCTTCCTCCTCTCCGTGAGTGATGATAGAAATCCAGTCACTCACCACAAAATGCTCCAAGGTCATTCTTAAATGCCTTTTCTCTAAAACCTCTTATCACTCCATCAGTCAGTCTTGCCTGTCTAACTTCAAATTCCTGGGTGTACCCCACCCAGACTGCTCTGGTCAGTGAAATCTGGAGTCCGAAGTGGTCTCCTCCCTGGACTCTTTTCTTTATCTCTGCCTCTATGGTTGATTCTTGTCTGGCAACTAGAAGGATTCTTCTGGAAACAAAGTGAAGATTATGTTGTTCCCCTGCTCAGCACGATCTAATGCCTTCCAATAGTCCTCACAGTAAAACCCAAGTCCTATATGACCTGTTCATTGCTACTCTTCTGGCTTCATCCTCTCTTCTCTTCTTTGGCATCTCCTTTCCAACGCCATTGCTTTTACCGTTTACTCTGCCTGGCCCACTTACCCCCAGAAATCCACACACTCGCTCCCTTACCTTTACCGTATCTTGACTTGAACATCATCCTCTCGGTGGAGCCTGCTCTGATTACCAAATCCCACACCCCTGCACCTTCTCAGTTTTGTCTTTATGCTTATCAGTTATAACCATCTGACATGTCTGTTTCACTTGCTTGTTACCACTCTGTCACTCTCTGGCTATGCTGATGCTCCATCAGGGCAGGAAATTTTCTTTTATTTACTTTTAGTCACATCTAGAGCAATGTCTGCCACATACAGGGCAGTGGGTAGAGGCATCAAGGTTTTATTGTACATTTTCTAGACATTAAATTATTGAAAATAAATAAAGTTAACACAGGAGAAACAAAAATACAGTGAGAAATAATTTTTCCAGAAACTTAAATGTAAACAAAAAATTTAATATAATCTAATTTAATATGATCTAATTAATATGATCTAATGCAAAAGATTTGGAGTCAAATCACATTCAGAGTATACAACAGTCAAAGCAAACTTTTTAAAAATTATAAATAGATAAATGGGTCTGAACTTTTTTTAGAACTTGAAGCTAGATGACAAAGTTTTGCTATCATTGATCTGCTACTAATCTTTAGATTATAAGTAAAATCATAATTTGAAGTCAAAACAGGACTTACTTTAGCCATGATCACATCCACATAATGAATGGAAAAATGCTGAGATAATGACAAGGACATTTAGAAGCCACTAATTACTTTAATTGACTTTGGCAATGTATGATGTTGGTTGGTGTTTGCAATTTTTCTGTTAAATATATTAATGTTATGTGTCTGTGTCTCTGTGTGTATATGCATTTATATAAGCAAAGGCATTAAACAAAAAGAAAGTTCAATATTAAATAAGAAAATTACATGAAATATTTTAATCCAAGTAGGTATGGTACCTTTATTATATTAAAAAGTATTTAGGAAATGTATTTTGCCTAATGTTTTTCTATGAATGAGTTAAATCACTGACTGATTCAAATAGAAGTTTGTACAGATGTATCCTAGAGATTATTTTCTTTTACCACAAAAGAATATTTAAGGCTGTCCTCAGTAGGTTGGGGGGAACACTGAGAATCCCAGAAGCTGAAGTGTTTCAGTGTAGTCAGTAGAGGTTCAGGTTTGGAAATCAGAAATAGGAAATCTAGGAGATGTCTGATAAACCTGAGGGGAACATCTTGCTTCTTTATGACTGCCTTATCTGCTGCTGCCATTCTGTCTACCAAACCCAGGGCCTTCAGGGAGCTCAAAATACCCTGGGAATGTTTGAGGTAGTACCAACTTCTCCCTATTTACTTCCTTTGTGTCAACCTTGCCCTACTCTCCTCTCATCTTGTCCTCTTTCTATCTGAAGTCACTACCAGAAACACTCTTAAACCAAAACACATTATTTCATATGAATATAACCTTCATACCGAAATGAGAACATGTGCTTAGAATCTACTAGATTCTCATACATCACATTTGTATTACATTTATACACAGTACTTTTGTAAGTGTGAGTACCAGAACATTTGTTTATAAACCCTAAAACAGGAGCTGAAAATGAAATACAAAGCCAACAAATTATTTTTAAATTCCGTATAATTTATTAATGCTGAATCATTGAAAAAAATATTACTAAACAACAAAATAAGTGATAAGACTACAATCTGTATTAGAATGTTAATTGCTGAAATTATTTTTTTTCTGTATGTGAATTTGCTTTATCTTACAAATTTAGCTAATAGAGGTTTTTCCCTCTCATTTTATTTTGACTGTTTCTCCTATCTACAATAAATTTTAGAAATCAATGTTATGCTCAATTTATTTATAAGTACTTTAGAGCCTTCTTAGCATGAAAGGTGTAAAAGAAAGGGTAGAATCATAGTGGGAAAGGCTTCATGACTGCGTTTTTGTAAGATAATGTCCAGGAAGGTTCTAAATTCAGTGGGAGTTGGACAGTGCTCTATGTCACTGTGATGAGAACCACATCCAGAACGAGTATCCTCGAGTTTCAAAGAATTGTGTACAGATATTTTTATATTTAATTATCAAGTTCATTTCTCAAGAAAGATTTTTCTAAAATTGCCTACATTTTAATTGTCCAAATCAAATGATAGAAAAACAATCCTAATAAAGAAATTTCCTACAAAATCAGCATGTGTTTTTTTTTTAAATACACTAGAATGGAAGATGCATCTGGGTGTTGTAATCCTAGCTACTCAGAGCTGAGGCAGAAATGTTCAAAAGTTCAAATCCTCCCTGAGAAACTTGATGAAATTCTGTCACAAAAAACTAAACTAAATTAACTAAATGAAACTAAACTAAACTAAGCTAAACTAAACTAAACTAAACTAAAGCCTGGAGATGTAGTTCAGCGTTCCCTGGGTTTAACTTCCTAATATCAAAGGAAAAAAGAAAAGAAAAGAAAGAGGAGCTACACAGCCTTGTTTAAATTCTGTCAGTTGTAGAACTTTATTTGACATATGGATAGTTACGAGTTTCCATGCTGTCTGTCGATTGTGTCTGTTCATTTCTGAATGCCTTCTGTTGCTTTAAAATCTTTATAAATGCTTTGAAATGCTTTACACAAAATCGCTGATACTGAAATAAGTTTTAAAAAACTGTTTTTAGAGGAAGCATAATCAAATAGTCATCAGAATTCTCTCTCTCTGCAAAGGGTTGAATTCACAGTTTTAAGTAAAGTACTTCATCCAGAAAGTGCTGCTATGATGTGGATGAAACGAAATGAAAGCAATCTTCATACAATGAGAAAAGTTAGCCCCCAAGAAATCTTATAAATGCTTACTAGTTAAGTCTTTAAAGTATGAGTCACAACCTATGATTAGTGAAGTATTCCTCTTCAGCTTTCAGTAACCATGAAGGTAGTTTTTATAAATGTAGTTTTTACCCTCCCCATAGTGATAGCTAGAAAAGATAAACTCCTACACAGGGTGCTGGTGGGAGGGCTGGGGGAGGTTACGATCTGTGTGGGAAGCTGTAGGCTGCCAGGGACACTTCACAGTCCCAGACTCGGCTCCTACTCATTGAGTGTTGACATTACCAGGTACTTTTCAGTGGCTTAGTTGGTATGTTCTTTCTCTCTCAAATGTAACAGAAACTCTCAGAAACCAGCCTATATTTCTTACTAAAACACTTGGGGTCACATCAAATTGCATCAGCACATGAAATAAATTATTAAGATTCATTCACACACATTTTATAATTTAGGCTCTATGTGCTCCAGTAAGTATCTTATTGAGAATTTCATTTCAAAATAAAGATGCTGTGTCACTCCATAAATTAAATTCAGCATTTCATTTCTCCAAGTCCTTGGGTCATACTGTTGAGCTTTCACCAAGGAAATAATTTCTATCTTTGTATTTTTGAAACATTAAGACCATGAGTCAAAATTACCTGGGAGGAGAATGTATTCCTCCATGAAACACTTACCAAGTAGGAGTTGATACTCTAAATTTACTCAAAATGGATCAAATTCACTTTTGAATCTTTACCAAAAAACGAATTAGTTTTCAATGTGTCCAAGACCAATAATTTCAAACTTTAAGCATATTGTGTTTTTTGGGTAAATGAATGTGTAGGTGTCTATGTCTTTATATTTTGTTGTTGTGTGTACAAACAGAAACACACTCAGATAGTAAGATAAATTAAATGCAAAAGAGAGGTCACAGCAGCACATTTTACTGCCCTTCTCTGCTGTATTCACAATGTCAACACCACCTTCAGAGGTCTCCGAAGCACAATTCTAGTTGGAAAATATGACAGATGACAATGACTCGTAGCATCCATGTTTTCCCCAAAGAGTCTGAAATGACGATGAAGCCAGGCCTTTCTGTCTTTTTAAGGAACACTTTGGTTCCATGTTAGTATGGGGTTAATTGAGCTATGTGGGATGCTTATTTAATCAGTGTCAGCTGCCAGTCACCACAATCTGAGCAAGGACTTCTTTATCCACAATTCTGACACAGACCTGTTTGGCTTCGTTTCCAGAAATTAGCTTCTCTCAAAATATCACTCCAGCTGTTTCTGACAATCCTGGGTAACCAGGCTGTATACTCTCCAGGACAAAGGCTTTGGGTTTTCAGATTCCAGCAGACTTATACTTCAGTTGCTCAGCTGCTCTGACTGAACAGACTTTCACAGGCTTGTCCTCTAGGGATACTAATCACCCAGGGTGATGATGCTGGTAGTCCATCGATGACTCAAGGGAGATTACTGCTGTTATACCTAATTCCTACAGTAACTAAGAGCATGCTGTCATCTTTATCAAGGATTTCCAAAAGAGTGAAAGATCACAGAAGCATAACTCAGAATGTAGACTACAACTACTAGTTGTGATCCAAAATGGTCTTTATGGCCCTGGATAGATTGGTCAAGGCCAGTTGACTGTCCTCCTATATAAGATGCTTCCAATCTTCATATCTCAAGTTCTTCTACTCACTGATGCTGACGGACAGATAACTGATATGTGCCAGGCACTTTCTATACAACCTTTTCAGATCTCACAAGGACCTTGTAATAACAATAGCGGTAAATCTCTTTACAAATGTGGAAAATGAGACTCAAAACCAGTTAAGTAATTTTAGATAAAAATCACAAAGCTAGGATTCCAAAACTACAGCTATCTGACACCTGCCCTTTTGTAGCTTTGTGAATCTAGAGGCAACTAAAACTGATAGTGTTCAGAGTACTAACCTTAAACACATGACTTAATGGACTGCTGGCGGATTCTTGGGTAAAGTAGATGAGAAGCCACTTGGCAGTGAAGAAACAGCCAGCAACCTTGGCAAAAAAGAGTAACAATTCATGACGTGGACCCTCATGGGAAACTGAGGGAAATATTGTGTGGAGCTGCTCGCTTAGAGCACAGTGGAAGCCTGTGTATCACACGTGAGCGAGAGAGAGAGAGAGAGAGAGAGAGAGAGAGAGAGAGAGGAAGAAAGAAAGAAAGAGGGAGGGAGAAGGAAAGGAGAAGAACAAGGAGAATGTCCATTGTTCACTTGTCCTTAAGCAAAAATTTCTTCTTATTTCATATTAAATCCAGTCACATAAGGAAACCATATGTTAACCCAAGGTTCATATGAAGACAGGGTGTGTGTGTGTGTGTGTGTGTGTGTGTGTGTATACACGTGTAATTATAATGCTGTCTAACAAAGGCATGGCATGGGATGTGGAGACATATGCATTGTGGAGATGTATGCTTTAGGTAAAATGAAAGTCAGGAATCATGTGCTATCTATAGAGAAGTTCAGCATTAAGCAAGGCAGTGGGTTATACCCAGCAGGCAGTCAGGAGTCAAGCAAAAGAGGTCAAGGCAAATTACTCAACAGCAGGACAAGCAAGAAAACAAATATGAACAACAATTTATAACCACACTTCCTTGATACAATCAAACTAACTGCAGGTGATATTATTCTTTGTATTGTCCTGTAGACTTTATGATTATTCTGAAAATGTAGCCAATTTGATGGCTTATTACTTTTTCTGCTCTTTCAAATAGTTTAAAACAATAGTTTCTTCCTCGTTGTAGTACATTTAGCTGCAACATTCTATCAGCTTTAACTATTAGTGTTGTAAAAATCCCTGTAAAATCTATGAAGTAGATACTCAGGTCAAAACGTGAAAAAAATGAAGCTTTTATGAGATTGCATTGGAGAAATTACTGTATGCCTACGCATGATACTACCTTCAAAGCAATTTATGCAACAATAATAGATTTCTTCCCCAATCAGAATTAAAAACATGATTAATAAAGATGTAAAAATTTTCCTGAACAACATGTTTTAGTGATGTCTTTTAAATATAACTAAGATTGACTTTAGAATCAATCCTAAATTCTCAGACTGATAACCAGAAAGTACCTTTTAACCACAGAACTTCCTGGGTTGCACAATCCTCACTGGGACTGACAAGCAGTTTTCCTGTCTGAAGATTAATATACACATGTGATAATTCTAGAATATTCTACATGAAAAAATTTTCCCCAGGAAATTGTATTTCACTTAACTTTTCAGAGTCTGGCCCAATACAATTTAGCATTTTTGTTCATCCATGCCAAGCCATATTTTCGTTGGTCAGGATTACTAGAAAAATATGACAGGTAGATAAGAATACTCACCCAAAGAATTTTTTCAGATAAACTGTAATTTGTAACACATAACTTTAAAAAATTATAATTTTCAATAACTACACAATTATTTTACTGAACCTTTCAAAGTATTTTCAGGTCTACTTGAGAAACATCCATACTGATATTTACCTTGACTCCTCTTCTTTTTGGCCAATTTATCTTTGTAGGTAAATTGACCATAGCAACAAGGAGTCAGGATTTATTTCTGGTTGAGTTGAAGAGCTGTGATCTCCACCATGGTTTGTCTGCAACTGAGGATGTGGACCCAAAAATGGCCCTGAGAATTGAGTTTCAGTTAGAGCTTCTGTCTTTGTTCTGTCTTATGCTGTTCTTGTCCAGTAAATCTGTCTCACCTGACTCTCACCCAGGGAATTTCAGAATGAGGTAGGAAATACTGTCCAGATCTGCTTTCTTTCCCATTTGCATATGGATTCGGTCCCTTTTTTAAGAAAAACAGGAACAGGTGAAAACGGTAGTGTCTCATCATAAAGAACTCTTGGTTTTTCTTCTGCTGGTTCTCCAACCTGTAATAACTGACTCTGACCAAGAATGTTGTCTGAATACTCTGGCCTGTTCATCTCTCCCTCTCCCTGCCCCTTCCTGAGTCTCCCTAGTGACCTAATATCCTGATTCAGTGTTTTGACTGGGTTTTCTGCAGTGATTAGCGAGTCAGATCTCTTGCCTCCCACAGAAAGCACCCCAATACCCACAGTTAACCCACACAGCACTCTAGTTGTATTTATTGTCAGTTGAAGCCAAATCTGGCTCAGAAATTTCCCAGTAAGTCTTTAGTAACTACTGGAACAACAGTTGCTTTCTGATTTCCACTTGTTTTGGAACTACTTGCTAACCTGAGAAACTCATGTATACTTAGAAGAAGTTATTTTGCAATTATGCTTTGTTTTAAACCTTTCTTCACTGCTCTTTCTCCACTTCAATTCTTAGTTTGGAGGTAGTTATTGGGGCTGCCTTTGGCTGTAAGTACAGTAGTAGGTATACACAGTACTCCACCCAAAGGTGGGACTGACTCTCGGACTCTGAGACTCTTACTTTTACTTAGCATCCCCAGGAGGTTTTGGTTGGGCAGCAAGACAGTAAGAAAAGAGACAAAGCATAGATCAGAAGACATGCAGGTGCTAGATCATTTGGCAAACACAGAGCAGGCAGAGGCCAGTCCTCTGTGTCACTCTCCAGAGAGGCAGCATAGCTTGGCCTTGATGAAGACAGGGAGTAAGAAGCCTGGGTGGGCAGAGTACTAGGCAAGATTTGGGGAGATGCTTCAGAATGAGATGAGAAGGGCTTTGACATGCTTGCAAGATTGTAGAGCAAATGGTAAGGAATTGTTTATGTTTATTTTGTTTTTTAATGATTCTTAAAAGTGGGGCTGTGGATGGTGAATTAGATTCTCTTAAGTGTTTTTCAAAATAAAAGTAAAATTCAATTGGAATGAGGAATAATTGAATTTTTAAGTATCTGATATGGCTATCAGTTTTTGCTCTATAGCAAATCATACTAACACTTAGTAGTGTAATAAAACAATCAATTTGTTTAGCTCACAATTCTGTGCATCACCCAGTTCATGTGGGGCTCAGAGAAACCCCTGTTCTCACCAGAACTAATGACACCTGGTCAACCTAGCAGGTTAATACTGTCAGGCTTGGGAGGATTTAATTAAGAAGAGGAGAAGAGGAAGAGACACTTCTGGAAATTCACGGTGTTTCTCCCATCAAGATGTAGACTGTAAGCCAGGTGTGGTGGTTCACATATGTAATCCCAGCTGCTCAGGAGGCTGAGATAGGAGGAATACAAACTGGAGGCCAAACTGGGCAAAGTAGTGAGACTGCTTTAAATAAAAATTAAAAATAAAGAAATACAAGGACTGAAGATGTGACCCTGGATTCAATCCCCAATACCAAAAAAGAAAAAAAAAGAAAATGTAACATCTCCTTCTCCATAGTTTGAATAGGAATTACATTTGCATCTTGCTTTATCCTATAAAATATTCAGAATCAAAGTTGTAATATTTGTGTGCCTAAGTCTCAAGAGATAGGTTTCTGTTTCTTCCCCCACTTTTTTTAGAACCTTGCAAGTTACCACTAAAATACTAATGAAGTATCATTAAAATGTGAATTTAAAATTTAGAAAATATTTTGTTGCTTCTTCAGTAATTTAAGAAAAGCTGAGTGTCTCCCATGAAGTTTTAAACCTGCCACTCCTTTTCACTCAGCACCCATGAAGCACTAGATTTCTGAAGAAATAGCAAGTGTTTAGGTTGGTATATTTTGATTGTGGTTGTTTGATCATCATTATTATTTGGTTATCATTGCTAATGCTCAGCTTCTCACATAGAAGCCAGAGTCTTTAGAGAGATGGCTGTTACTGTGGAGCAGACTTTCAAATCACAAGCATAAAGTATTGCTACATAAACAGAAGAAATTTACAGAATGCTTCTCTAAGATCCTAAGGGATATACTTTTAGTCTTCTCAGAATGTAACAATGACACAGAAAGAGTTAAAGCCCCCAAATTAGAGAAAATCCACAGTTAAACCATAGAATCTATAGGCCAGCTCTTAGGAGGTCCACAGTGTCACACATGCAAACCATGCAATATAGGCTCACTGTTGAAGAACAAATAATCAGAGGAGACAGGATTCATCATTTACATGTGTTCTTGATCAAACTTGAAACCAACCATACAGATTATCCAGGAGAAGTGACAGGAAAACGCTGAAGTGAACAGGTCAGGTACAAGTGGCATATATTTATACCCAAGGATGGCTGAGAACACTTGATATTCCCACACTGAGGTGATGTAAGAAAAGATGTTTCTATTATCTGTCCAGACTCAGGACACTAGAGAGCCGATTCTGGAAAATGAAGTGGACTGTAAACTGGAAATTTAGTAAATTTGTCATAGCTTTTGAAGAATAAGAACTTTTGGGTAGCAATAAGCAAGTTTCCCAATTCCACCATTATTTGCTTTCCAACTCCACATCCTTTGGTATGCCTGGATTTCAGTTTCATGTTATATGCACTAACTTCTCTTTATCATGATGACCTGAGTCATTGACTGGAAGGTCACGTGCTCTGAAAAGTTTCCAAATTGTGCCATGGACAGAGGATGAAAGGGCCACCTCCTAGATAATACTTTGCCTCTCAATCTGACTGTGTGTCTACTTAGTGTTTTAAAAAATCATCAGTCTACAAACCTGCATATAGTACTTCTATATATTATGCTCCAATCAAAAGTATAAAAAAAAAATCACCTCTTAAATTCTTCCAGTACTGAGACTTAGACATAGTCCTATCTATGCTCTGATTATCATGAAAAGGGACATCTAGTGCCACCTTGTAACTGTGAGATGACATTTTCCAGAGAAACAAATACTCTTTTTCACAGTACTTATGATCACAACCCTACAGCCTGCCCTTTTCCCAAATCCTTGGAATGGAAGCAGGAATCATGCAAGTGTTGCCCGGGATTAGGGCTCCTGCTGGACTGAGACCAGAAGGACTCTGGGAACAAAATGAATACTGACTTCCTCCTTGCAGGGGAATGTAATGAGGAAGTTGCTATGGGAACTCCACTTGTTACTATAAAGAATAAATGAGACAATGTAGTGCTTTCCTTGTTTTCATAGTATTTCAACATAAATACTCCATAAGCATTTACTGTAACGCTTGTAGTCACAAGAGAAGCATTACATTTTGGAGGGTGTTTGTCAGGAAATGATGTAATGCATGGAATTTGAGACACAACCTTACTTGGCTCACTTTGAGTATGGATACAGTGAAAAGAAGTGGTAAGGAAGAAGAGACAAGAGTGACTGAAAAAATTAATGGGAAAGGGAAAGCAGAAACAATGAAATCTTCCAGGTTTAGCTTTGGATCTACCTATGAAACCAAATGATTTTAGAAGTTCTTAGTTTATTGTATCATAGTCATAATAATAATTATGTAGGATGTAAGAAATATGTGAGTTTCAGGAACTCACCAACTGGATGTTTAAATCCTATGATAATTACTGACTGGCAAACAGTAGCCTCAGATGGGTCCTTCATTTCTTGGCAAGGCTAAAAGGATACTTTCATATACTCTTGCTTAGGTCTCTACTCATTAGTTAAGGCCTGTGTCAAACTAGGACTTCATTATATTTTATGTTATCTTATACTTTGAATAGAGGCCCCTGCATCTCTGAACTTCATGGTTTTTTTTTACCATCAGAGTGTAATAAGAGAGAGTGATTGATACCTTCCTCCCAGTCACTGTAAAGAATAAGTGAAGTATTTGTATAGTATTTTTCGAACTTTAATGTAAACTAATGAGATTCACTTCAGTATCTGGAGATCTCATTAAAATGTAGTTGAGAGTGAGATCTTCATTTCCAACAAGAATTCTGCAGATGTCAGCATTGTGGCTCAAAAAAATCCTGCCACAATCTTTACAAACATTATCTTCTTGACACAAGAAGTATGTCATTATCATACAATGCAATAGTTATAATGTTATTATGTTAAATCAGTTAACTGTCTTGTAAATTTGACTTGATTTCAGAAATTGACTCCATCCATAGTATACATTTTCACATTTTCAACTTTAAAAGTTAGAATGATCTTGAATTTATGACATTTTTGTTCTCTCTCCATTGTAGTAGAACAAAGAAAGATTACAACTAATTGGATTTTATGAAGTATTCTTAGTCTCACCAAGTCAAACATGTTGTTACCAATAGTAATATTTATTAGCTTCAATGAATAACAAAATGTTATATAACTTGTCTGATATCATTTATCATGTGTATGAAGAAGTTGCTTCTCCATTTTAAACTTTCCAAGTGATACAGTTTTGTACTACTTAAATTTTACATAATTACAGTGTTTGAAATTTATAATTAAAAATTAAAGGGAAAATAAAGTGTGATATTTACACACAATGGAGTACTACTCTGCCATAAAGAAAGAAAAAGTTGAGTCATTTGTAGGAAAATGGATGCACCTTGAGAGCATAATATAAAATAAAATAAATCAAACACACAAGCTTACCTACTATGTGGTTTTTTTTTTATATGAGAAACCTAGAGTAAAAATAAAGAGCAAAATTAAAGATAGATAGTAGGAAGTAAGCAGCTAGATCATCCTCAAAGGGGAAGAAGATCAGAGATGAAGAAGGAGGGAAGGAATGAAGGGATGTATCCAATGAAGGGAAGGAATGAAGGGATAAAAGATGAAGCAAAAAAGAATTGAGATGTTACAAACAGGTACCAGCTCCATACTAGGAATGTAAATATTATGCACTGAACATCCATAAAAAGAAAAAAATATTTATTACTTTGGATTTTGGTTACCCTTGACTTTTTGAAACCCTAATATCTTTGAAAAATAAGAAAATTTTCTTAGAAGTGAAGGGCTTCCTCTTGATGTTTTTATAGCGCAGAAGTACATAAAGATGCAGTTGTTCCTAAGTCCTAATTACTCCTTCACAGTAAATTAGGTTTTCAAGAGCACAACTTTTTACAGGTGCTAAGAGTTTGAGTATGCTAGGTCTGGATCTCTGTAAAAGTTAATATATGTCCACAAGTGAAATCACCTCAGGTTTCACAAACTACAGAACAACACAGAGTCGTATTTGGGGGACAGAGTTTTCTATCAATACAAGAGACCTTAAAAAAGGCTGTTGATTTCATTCCATAAGACCAATCGAAATGAAATGTTTTGTTTGCTTTTTGCAATAGCAAATTACAGACTCTTTGACATGGAAGGGATATCTAGACATTGTCTCTTCCGATCTCATTTATAAATGTAGGAATTGAGCCATTCAGGGCTTACACAGATCTGAGAGGTAATGAGGCTGTTAAAACAAACGTCACTGAGGATAATCCATCAGTTTAGACTAAAGTTCTATAAATAGATTTCTCTCCAGTATGTATAAAATGACTTCCAATATAAGCTTTAAAATTATTTTCAAGCTGGAGAGAAAATTTTACATTTGTTATGTTATATTTTGAATCCTTTGGGATAAAACAGTGAGGACTTCTCCCAAACTTCAGCTTAGTAAATGAATTTATCTTAAAATATCAATAGAAATCATTTTAGTAGCTATTTTTGCAATTCTAAAGTTCTTGTCTACTCCCAAATGTATGAAATCCATGATACTAAATATTTGGAGTTAAGATCTGAAGATCATATGAAAACAAATGACTGAGGATCATAGAAAGTGGAAATCACAATTTAACTTCAGAAGTTAAGTTTCTGTTTTAGTTTTTCAACTGGAAACCAGAAACTGCTCTAAGAAAACTATCCTATTAATTAGAAGGTATAGGTCTTCTAATGTGCAATTTCCATATAAATGGAGGATGTGTAAATTATGAAATCTTGATATTAACAGGTTTGCTCCAAAATGTCTGATTTCCAAGAGCAGGTTGTGCTACCACTAGCCCTCTGGATGGCAAGCCTTGTAAGACAGTAGAGATCAAAGACAAATTTAATGTTTAAAACAGGCGTGATTTCTGAAGTTGAATGAGAAAGTATATTCGTGTGTATTGAAATCAGGAAAGGATACAGTTGTGGTGAGGATAAAAGTCAAAAAGATGAGTTTCAGGGCTCTCCTTGGGCTTTGTTAACAGCTGGGATTGCATTTCAAACTTCCCCATATTTGGGGGGTTTAGTTTGTGGTAATTACAACTGGATTTTGTTTCCAAACAGCTGTATTTCTGTCTTATCAATATCTCTAATTTGTTTACTTCCTTTTATTTTTGTTAGAAAGAAAATTACGCTCATCTGCCCATCTCCTGTCCCTGGGTTCTGCCTGATGTAGTCCCCTTTTTGGCAGAATTTTTCAGAACCAAAGTTGTCTCCAGAAAGCAGGGCTATGGCATTTTAATGGTATAAATTATGTGCTCTCTAGTGCTTTACTATTTTCAGTGGAGTAACACACATTCATACACACACACACACACACACACACACGGAGGAGAACTCAGAAAAATGAACTACCCTGTTCTTTACAATGATAACCATCAAATACTGGAATCAACTAGACATACACCTGGTTACGAGATCTTGAATCTTAAAGGGGAAAAATTCATTCTTTACTATGAAGCAAAAAAATCAAATTAGCACTAAGGTTTGTTCTAATAAACCAGGCGAGGAGACAGGAGAGCACAGCTGGCAGAATTACCTCATTTGAGACAACACCCAGCTGAGGATCCTGGCACAACTCTCTGTCCTCTAACATTACAGGTGATGTCCTGAAGTTGCAAAGGGGATATTCTCTGCCTTTAATTTCTCATCAAAACCACAAAGACCAAAGTTTGGCAAGAGGCCATAGCTTCCCTGGAGAAAGTCTCTGGAAAGCTGTCAGTGTCCCTTATCCAGAGAGCTTGCACCTAACAGTCAGAATCTAGGCTGAACAACACCAGAGAAAACTTCTGTTACATAAGCATTGCCATGTTGACTTCACCACACTTTTTAGAAAATCTCACAGGGATGAAGACTTTGAAAGAAAATTCAACTCTGGGAGCCACATTTACTGTCTCTAGTCAACCTCCATTTCTTATTTGTGATTTCGATGCTGGGAAGCTGGGCAGGAGCCTGAGTGAGTGGCAGACAGAAGAGAAAGGAGTGCCTGAAACATTACCAGAAAGCATGCACGTAGACACACTTTGCCTGTCTTCCCCGGACACATGGACGACCTGACCATGAGATGTGTGTTGAGCTCTGTGGAAGCTGGAGATTAAGTGACACACAGTCAGCTCATCTTTGGAGACAGCTTGGGTTTGCCTTTTCCCAAACCTGAAATTTGGAAATTTCCTTAGCTTACATTTTTTAATACTGTTAGTGGATCCAAGAGGAAGCATTTTTATCCTTTTCCGAAACCCAAGTTGAAATGGCTTGTCTCACTTTGCCGGTCTCTTTTTCTCTTTTTACCCCCACTTTTTGTTCTTTCTGACACTTGTGCCCTCAAGATTGGTGAATTTAATTCTCCTTTTTTTTTTTTTTTTTTGGTGCCGGGGATTGAACTCACCACCTTGCGTTTGCCAAGCAGGCACTTACGCTGCTGAGCTAAACCCCAGGCCCCCATGTGAATTTAATTCTCAATCAATCACATTAAGTACTAGACTTTGAATTTTATTGAATTTTTAAGACTCATTTCCTTGTTTTTCCCTGAAGGCAAATCACTAAACAAAATACTTTTTGGTGAACAGTTAAGATCATTTTGTTGGCAAATAGCCTGCTTCTGATTCCAGTTGATGTTCAGTGCCTTAGACATACAGACAAAGTGACAAAGCCATGGACCTGTAATGCTTTTATTTCATGGTGGCATTCTTCAGAGGGTCCCTTTCCTGTTTATAGATAAAATGGTGAGAAGTTACATTACCAATATCTGTTCTTCTGTTTTATAGATATTCCCTTCTTCAACAGCGTTTCCATGAGTTATCTTGTTCTACTTTCCTTTGATTAGCATGATCATCCTACTGCCCATCCCATAGATTTAACTGGAAATTAAATGCTTAGATGACCTGCTTAGAGGGCCAGATTGTCAAGCATACATCTGTACTTTCTCAGTGCCCTTAATGGGGTTATTCAATAAAGAAGTACATGCCTTGAGCCAAGATGGTCCCTTGACACACTTCAAAAGGGTTAGTAACGGCAGTCATAGCATGCATTTGCATAGCATTCCATAATGTTAAGAATATTTTCAGAAAAGGAAGACAGTAGTTAGATCTAGAGATTTTGGTCTGCAAGGATGGTTTAACTTCCAAGTTTCTTGCTGTTGGCTGATAAATTTCTCCTTGCTCTTTTAATATTCCAGGAAAATGGCATATTCTAGTGAAACATTAAGTCATAATTACTCTCACATAGAAAGAAACTAACAGGCTAAATGTCAACTTGTGTTGTTTCAAAAGACTTTTTAAAAACATTCAAAATATTTGAGGAGATTGTGAAACAGTGACATTTCCATGTTGAATGTGCTTAATAATTCAGGTTAAGGACACATGGTTTGTTTCTCAGGTTTTGCTACAATTTTCTTTTCTAGGTTGTGTGTAGACGTTATACTGTATTATCAACTATATATTACTCTGAAAAATGTTTGAAAACACAAAATATAATAAATATTTATAATTAATATTTATAACTTTTTTGTAATTTAAAACATGTTAAAGTTCCGGTTATGGCTACTTACCTACCCAAAGCAGAATCACAGAAGTAGGACTGTTGCTATGGATTTTTGGTGATGCTGGAGCCTTGTACAACCTAAGTGCCTTCTCTGTACTGAGCTCCACCCATGGTACAACATGCAGTTATTGATAACTCTTCGTGTCAATCCACTTTTCTGAAGTAACAATGGCTATAGCAATGTAACTCCGGTGCCATCTCCCTTCTCTAGAATGTTGCTAACCACTGTTTGCTGCCATTTACTTAATCTCCTTACAACTTACTTTTTAACAAATGAAGACTTCAACATGAACAAATGATACCAATCATCACTGATGATTATATGGGAAATTTCATCAGCAAACACTTCATTCCTGAACTGGTGAAAGTTCCCTTATTACTCTACAGAGATGTGCCATTGCTAATGATTAGACTATTTTCTGTATGATAACAAAAATCTGTATAATTCTTAATGCTATAATGCTAACAAAACAACATAGAGACTATAATTATGATTTTCCTACCTATGTAAAAAAACACAGCCAAAATAGCCTGGGTTTATTTCTAAATTAAAGGGTAATTGTTTAAATGTTAACTTAGGTGCTAGCTCTGTCAGGGAAAGAAATAGGAAGATTAAACAGAGGAACATTCCTAGAAATGAGTGTGTGACCTATGTGGTCCTTACAGTAAATTATACTAATTCTAAATTTATATTTATGTGTTGTGGCCCTATTAAGATGATAGAATTTTTCCATTCAGTGGGCAGGTGGATTTCCTGTAGTACCCCTGATTGCATGAAGAGGTATGTTGTTTTCTTGTGTTTCCATTACAACATAGAGAGTAAGAGGGAATCCTCTGTGGTATTTTCACATAGGTCGTGAAACTTTTATCTGTAGGTTGTATTTGTATCTGAGAGATGAATATTAATAACCTCTTGGCAGCAGAGCGACTTTCTTAAAAAAGGGGTTTCCCTGTGTATGGGTGGATTAACCTTTCAAAATACATGTTTTTACTTAAGCCTCTCAGTTACTATTTGATTCAAAGACTTATAAAGACAAGGTCTCCTTATAGCCCCTGTAGTATTCTTACCTAGATCTGAGAGGGACTTTCAGGGTAGAACATGGTGAGTAGCACAACGCCTGTGCCTTTACTTTCATTTTGGTTACTTGCCACAGTTCGCTGTAACTTAATTTCTTTTTTAAAATGCCTAAAGTTTCCCTCTTAAAAAGGCATGTATGCTTGATTATGAGTTCAAGACTATGTATTAGCAATTAAGATATGGTTTCTTGTGTTCCAGATTGGAACTAAGTAAGAAAGAGCTTGTTGTAAATGTAGTAATGTGTGATTTTTTCTTAAACTTTTATGTTATGGCTTTTACCCGTTAGTTCTTTCGTCTATAACATATGTAATAAGGTATCAAATTGAATGTTTATCTGTATGAATGTTTTCCTATTTGCATTATTATTTCTAGAATTGTGTAAATAATGACCCATATAAGTACTTAAATAAGTACTTACATGAATGATTTTACAATGTTTGTCTTCTTAGCTTATTGCTTGCCTTGATAATTTAGATTTATCAATCATCAGCACAAACATACTTTTGATATCCCACTGTAATGAATATTTTTATGGTTTTCTCTCTTTACTATATAATCATGTTAATGGATACATAAAAATTCCCAAAGTAATATATTTCTAAGTATAAAGTTATCATCTGTTTGTATTTAAAATATTCAATTTTGCCAAAGGAGATTGGAAAATAAACTTCCCTAGAAATAATTTAATTGTGAACAGTCAAGTTACCTTCCAAGGAAGGTTAACTTTAAAAACCAGCAGTGGACAAAGGCATACTAGATGTCCCTGGGCATAGTGATGATGTTTCATAACTCTAGCATCATAAGATTCTAACACAGCCGTAAACTCCCCTACAGTAAAATACTGGAGGCTTTCATTCTTCTCAGGAATCTCAAGCAGCTTCCCATTGCAGAAATCAAAGACTTCTTTTAAGGGTCATGACATCCATAGACCTGCATGGGGCCTTACCATAAACAGCAAGAAGCAA
This sequence comes from Dolichotis patagonum, assembly GCA_004027295.1. Lineage (NCBI taxonomy): Eukaryota > Metazoa > Chordata > Mammalia > Rodentia > Caviidae > Dolichotis > Dolichotis patagonum. The sequence goes on along the minus strand of PVJX010000353.1, from coordinate 211,143 downwards.
TTATTTGTACAGTGGATTGATGCGAGCAAACTACTAGGACACCTCAATATTTTGAGGCTATTTTAAAATCAGAATTGTAATATATTTTCCAAGTCCAAACAATGAACTTTTTAATTTCTCTTTTCCTTTAGTCATTCTCTCTCTTTCTCTCTCTCTCTCTCTCTCTCTCTCTCTCTCTCTCTCTCTCTCTCTCTCTCCTCTCTCTCTCTTCTCTCTCTCTCTCTCTCTCTCTCTCTCTCTCTCTCTCTCTCTCTCCCCTTTGTGAGTGTATCTTTTTCTCTCTGCATCCCCTTTGGCTTACTCTTGTTCTCTCCATGAAATACACATTGGTTTACTTTATCCTTGGCTTCCAGTACAACTTTTCCACTGATGCTTTCAACCATGATACCATTTCCTAATTTTAATGGGCTTATTGAGATATGAAAGAGGAAGAAGTACTTTTTAAACATGAAAAACTGAATGTTAAACTCAACTGTTGCTATTAACTCAAGATGCAAACCTGGCAAGGTCTATACTGAATCAATCAAAGGCCTCAATTCCTAGAAAATTCTGTAGTCCCCCTTATCTGTCCAGGTATGGTAGCAGGGGAATGGAAGTATGAGGAGGAGGTGCTAATTTTTTTTTTTTTTTTGGTCAAATGAATACTCCTTACTGAAGATAAAACCTTAGGCTTCACTTTAACTGCCAACTTTTAAAAATTGTTCTTTAGCTCCTTATTAAATTCTAAGCATTGCTTTCTCATTAAGACTAGTTAATGAGGAATTCTTAGTGGAAAATCTATTAGTCGTAATTACCCAACCATCTGTTTGGACTTGTGACAGTTGCAATGATTCAAATATTTATTTCATGAAGGATGAAGGCTTTAGAATAAAGGAAGCCCACTTTTCACACATATGTCTTCAAGTCTTAAAGAAAGAAGTAAGAAATTGCAGTGAGATTTCACAGAGCATGAGTAAAACATCAATTTTATTTGAAAACATGGCCAAAATTAAATATTTCCATGGCTTTAAAATAAAAACACCATATGGAAGCAAATTATTCCAGAGGTTTCAAAGCACAGTCCAAACAAGCGAATCCTAAATTGATCTAAGAAAAGCATTGGACAACAGAAACAATCAGAGTGGGGCAGTTAGTTCACAGTGAATAGATTATTGTGGTAAGTAACCAAATTCCTTATTCTCTGACTTTGTTAATCTGATATGTGTAAATTCTGCAAGAAGAAAGAAGAGTCCATGTGTAATCTTTACAGAATTATTAAAATATATATGAAGGTAAATGATTCCTTTCACAGTTTTACACTATATCTTAAATTGCAAATATGATGAAATATTCACGTGTGAGTAAGTGTGAGTAAACACAACAGTGTTTGAACTCAGGTTGAACTCAATTACTCAATTAGCAGTGTCCATTATGCCCAATGGACACTCAGATGGATTGTACATGTTCACACTATATTAACACTCTACTCTGTAGTAAGTTATCATATTTGTTTGTTTTTTCAGTTTTAGAGTATATTTTGTCAGTTTTCCTGTACTCTTTACTTGGAAAGTTGTTCAAAACTCTTCTGAGAAAATAGCTTACCTTTTTTTAAATTGCAAAATCCTTTTGTGTAACGATTTCTGATAAATAAGGTAAGGCTGGTCTATAATACTGTTTTAAGGGGGTGAGAGTATCTATAGGAACTGTTATTACTAACAAGAAGCCGAGAATAGACTGAGGCTGACTGGGCATAAATAGGAAAGAAAAAGACAAAACAGCTGGAGATATATTAAAATAAAGGAAACTTTCAGCTTACCTGGAAAATGTGTGCCCCTTTTCAATTTTTCTTGTAGAAGGAAACAATTTATAACAATCATATTAAAATGATGAAATTAAGTTTATAATAAAAAGAAATCCTTATATTAAACTTTTTAACATAAACAAACTCAATTTTGTCGAAATAGGAGTCAAAACAATGAGACAAATGTTTAATTCTAGTGTCTTTTTAAAAATAAGAAAAAATTGTAAATAAACTCTAGTATTATGATACTGTCTGAGATTTTGAAATCTGCACACAAAAGTCAAAGGAAAGATTGTGTGCCAGAAATCCAGTAGCAAGGTTCACCTCCACTTTTCATTATCAACAGATCATTCATTAAATATTGCAGGTTGAACTCAATTATTACTTTTATAATTATGAATGAATAGTCTTTCATTCATTTAAGGAATTACTACAGTTCTTTACATTTATGTTTCACTAATCTTCAGATTATCAACTGAATATTGAAATTTCAAGGCAATTTCTGTATATCCCCAATTATTTAGATTTAACACAATTGACTGATTTAAAGGTTAGTATGATAGATTACTTTTAAAGTATATTCTCAGATATGCCTGCTAGTTCTAAAAATGTAATGCAGATTATTACACATTATACATTTTTATTATAATTGCTCATGATCTTTTTTTATAACAAAAGTAGGAAACATACTATGCTATAATACATATCTACAGGACTAGATTGATAGGAGAGCTAAGAGAGGTATGTTAGGGTGTAGCTTTGGCTTTTGATCTCATGCTCTGAAACTAATAATTCATAAAAAGTAAATACCTTGTTTATATTGTAGGGATGAACTCAAGTGTATCAAGAAGATATTTAACTTTTCTTCTAGTTTCCATGGAGCCTTGTATTCCCCACCAGCTACAGTTATTTTCTAATATAGTAGAGCTGCTCTTGCACCAAAGTTTGTTCAAGGCTAGCTTTTGTACAAAAGACTCAGCTAGTTCTTTGTACATAGCCAGCTTTGTACAAGACTTAGCTAGTTCTTACTCAAATGCATTCAAAATTTAATTTGTACTTGCAAATTACAACTTGTTACATAAAAACAAAGTCCTGTTTTACAAAGATTTCTGATAAATAGGCTCAGGCTGATCTGTACCTTTTCAAGTGAGTGAAAGTCTATCTGAAAGAATTGGTATTATTAGTGGGAAGCCAAGAATGGATTGTAGCTGGCTTTCCTGGGATGGATACGAGAGCAATCCACTGCAAGTTTCTCCTGAAGCTTATTCACATAAAACGAGCACATCCTTAGTCGTACATTCTTTTATGATTTGCAGCAGAACAGTTAGCTTTCATAATACCAACATATATAATAATATTCGTATCATAAAATCACTTTCTCTATAGGCTTCTCAGTGAGCTTAGAAATATTACAACAGATTTAAATTCCACCACATTTATTCAGTTCTTGCTTTTTGCCAATATGCTGAACAAGTCATCCTGTAGTGCAGATGAACTAGAAGTGCTTTTTATGGAATTTTTTTGTTTAATAATTACATTCCTCCCTTCAAGGAGGAAAGTATCATCTTTACTTTCCAGATGAAGGCAGAAGCTCAAAGACACAGGGGCTCATTCATATTGTCTGTTGAATGCAAGAGACAGAGTAAGAACCATACCCTTCAATTTTAAATCCTATCAACCTTTCAATGTGCTTGTGTAAAAAGCTGAATTTGTAATTTAGGAGACTTTGATAAAATTCTTCAGTAAAATTCCACCATACAAGAATATCTCCTAGAATAGAGCTGGGCATGACCCAGAATAAGGACATGCCTTCCTTGTGACAGAATAAGGGATCAGGTGGGCATAGTGGCACATGTCTGTAATCACAGCACTCAGGGGAGCTGAGGCAGGAGGATTGTTGTGAGTTGGAGACCAGCTTGAACTGCACAAGGAGATCCTGCCCGCCCCCCCCCAAAAAAGTATGAGGGACCATTCCATGGACAGCAAGATCTTCATAGGGCAAAAACTGATCATTGGTAGTGTTTCATCAAGTTTCCAAACAATACTGGAGTAATCCTGGGATGACTGGTTCTCTTAACACATATTATTGAAGAGATTCTCAGCCAATGTCTCCTCATTTCAGAAATGGTAATTTATTCACAGATGAGCAAATCTGGTGGCAGCCCTGGTGGCAGGTAGAATCTAAGTACCTGACTCCTAGTCTGGGTACATTTCTAATTTAAGTTCCCAAATGTCAGTGTTACACATATAAGAGATACAGGTGCCCTGACATGATGGAACTAGAGGATCTGTGGGGGTAAAACCTTCATTGCTATAAAATAAAAAAGACTTCTTAGAAAGAAACAGATAATAAAAGTCCCCTGACTTGACGCTATTCTCAGAAATATGAAATGGAAAAAAAAACTATAGCACTTTAGGATATTTTTTTGGTTTAGCCAAACAATGTATAGCCAAAGCTCTCTTATTCTCAATTTCCCATGAGGCATTACTGTAAATAATAGTTGTATGTAATTTTCCTCTCTAATTTCTTCCACACTACAATCAAATTTCCTTAAGTACCAGGAAGGTACAAGAATATTATTTGCTAGAGGCAATAAATGAATTAAAACATAGAGCATATGTTTTATTTCTGACTGACGTATGCTATATTTCTGAAAACCCTAAATATTTGCCTCATTTTGTGTAGAAATTTTCTAAAATATCATAACAGTGTCATAGCTTTGTACTCATAAATTTAGACTATTTTTATAGTCACTTATATGTTTTATTCTTGTTTCTAAGTGGATCTTTTTTTGTGTGTGTGGGGGGGGGATGCAATGACTGATGGGAACTCGAGGGAGAAAGCTTCTTGAACGTACAAACTGGTTTTTTTGTGCATAAAGAGTGATTTAGACTAAATTTGGATATTAAACAAGGTTTTGAGAAACATTCAAGATGATAATAAAATTACTGTGACTCCATTTTAACTAACTGCTGTTGTAATCAATGTTCCTCCTTCATTCTATACTTCTGATGCATATAATCAGAAGTATTTCAGTTACTTGCCTATGTACGTGTGATGCAGTGTGGAAAAAAAACCAGCATAACCACACAGAATTTACAGTCTAGTGGACAAGAATAAACTGAGGCAAATAATAACACTTTCCCTGAATAGTGAAATTATAGTTATAAGAAGTACTACTAATGGGATATATGCATAAGTGTAAGAGCACATATTAAAGGAATTTATACAACACAGAAATTAAGGGAAGATTTAGTTTAGAGGAGACAAGCAATCAAAGGAAAAGGAACAGTGAATTTAAAGATTATAGCTGCTAGGAGCATGGCATTTTGAGGAACTTGACAAGGCTAATGTTTCTGCAGGTTGACAGGAGAAAGGCTAGTGGGTGCTTTAATGTCAGTGGGGAGAAGGGGGCATCTTTTGCCATCGTGGTTGAGGACCAGAAATGTTAAACACTTTGGAATAACCTGAGAGTTCCATATCACAAGAACTATCATATCCTATATTCCAATAATGCTCATTTGAAAAATGCAGTCTTCTGGCTGCAATCTTCTGGCACCATAATGGAAAACCACAAAAGTGTTTTTATTGCAGGAGTGAGAAAGATCAAAAACCCACTTTGAAAAGAACATTATGGCTATAACATGGAAAAAAACTGGAGAAGCCATAAACAAGAAGCAGAAGCCAGTTAGGATGTTACTGAAGTGGTTCAGGTAGAAGTGATTGGTATTTTCAGGTAATGCAAGCATTGGAGAAAACATGTAAACTGAGATTATTTCTTACCAGCCAACATGATAAAACATCAGGCACAAATAAAAATTTGACTAGGTAGATTCTCAATTCATCCTTAAATTTTCTAAAATTCAATTAATTCTACAACACAAAGAACAGTGTTATCCTTTTGTGGAAAACACACCCCAAGAGTAAACCTCCCCAACAGTAAATCTCACCACGGTCCCCAGTGCCCACAGCATGCACTTGGCAGCGATTGTGATCCTCACAGAATTTTACACCTCAAGGGACTTCAGTGACGATCCAATTAGACTTGGATTCCTCAGGATACTGACCTTCAAAAATTAATTCATACATCTATTTAATTTAAGAATTGGGCCAGAAAAAAATATGTAGAAACAAAAATAAAATATATGAGTTCCCCTTCACATTTCTTTGCTGCCAATAATAGCAGGGATGTAAAGCCTGTGCATTATCATCCACATACTGATAACAAATATCTCAATGCTTTGAATACCATAAAAAGTTCTAAAAGTATACAAAAGTTTGAGTATTGTGATTTAAGCTGAGGGTTTAGTACAGCAGCACCAAGCACCTTCTTGGCAAGGGCTAGGTCGCGAGTTTGATCCCTGGTACCAGAAAAAAAAAAAAAAAGTACTGTGCTTTATTCTTTCAGTTCAAAAAGACTTTCACTCAGTTTTTCACCACAGGCTATATCACCACCTATCGTTATCAATTTATGTTAGGTTCCTGACTCTGCACGCATTTTCCCACTCTTGACTGAAACTTGCTCTTTCCTCAACCTCCAAATCTCAATACAAACTAACAAAGCTGTCTGTTTCTCCGGACAGTGTGAGACTGGCTCTCCAGGCACGTTGAATACTCCCAAATGAGGTTGCTCATTTATTTCTGCCTCTGAAAGTTGACTGGTACATGTATTCAAAATTAGCTTTATTCTCACAATCTACTTATTAATTTACTTTCCTCCCCTGCAATTGCTTAAATTAAATGTGTATAACCTGATGATGCATTTGTGCAAAAAGGTAAAAGAATTGTTTCCATGCAAGGTAATTTGAGTATCTGGAAAACAGCCAGTGAAAGTAGTTACCAAATTTAAGTCGGATGTGGGGAAAGCAAATCTAAAAGACCAGAAAAATAGAAACATTTTAAAGCATTCTGTTTCTAGACTATGTTGTGTCTTAAAAGTCTTCTTTTTTTTATAAACTAAAGCTAGAATTCACAGTGTTTATCATGACCCAGAAAGCTCATGTGGATAATCATTAATAGATCCCTTCTTGGAAATGAGCACTTAATAAATGATACATGCATGTACTTCAAATTAGATTATATTAATAAGATGTCAATGTATTATTCCTCATGAGTTCAAATTTTACCCAACATTTTGATTACTAATTATCTGTAGATTTCATATGATCCATAAGTTTTTATGTGTTGTGAAAACAAATGCTAAAATATCATTTTAAAAATCAGCTGTAAATGTTTTCATGTATACATAAGCAGATGTACATATGTGTGTTTTTCAATATATAATTGTATAGAATCTTTATATATACAAATAAAAGGATAAGATTTTAATGATGCTTTAATACTTAATAAAGACATTCCTCCCAAAATATACTGATCCTAATTAACATTTAGCTTTGAATTTAGTAAAGGCAGATACTGGAATGAAATAGTTTCTAGGTAAGGATTATGAGCTCTAAATTGCATGCCTCAAAGGGAAACACATTTTTCACATAAAAATCATTTGTCAGCTTAGTGCCTTCTGTTTGAAATAAAAGTGTCATGCCTTTGATTATATTTGACTTTCCAATATTATAACACAGACAGGATCGACGTAACAAATTTATACAATAGTAGAATTCTTTAGCACCTTTTAATGCCTGATTTCAATGTCTGTAAAACTGACTTTTTGCAGACTTTGACTGTGACTGGTAAGATACCTGAACCTTTCAGTCTGACACTGGAAATCTGAGCATATTAAAAGCTGTCACCACAAATGGCAAAAAGCTCATAAAATTTGGTTTACTTCCAAAAGTAAGTTTATCCTCTGAGGTTGGGTTATTTTGTGTAAACTTCTGTTTAAACAATCAAACAGCTTATGATTTTCACCGATGTACTGAAATCCATCCAAGAATTCAAGGGCTATTTTGGCTAAATTATACATAAAGAGACAGCTACCTCTTTAGCAATATAAGAATTCTTTGTAAAAAAAAGACGGCATAGATGGGGAGAGAGAAGAAAGTAATCAAGTGATGGAAACAAAGAAATGAGTTTGCTTTAGCTTGTCAGAATGTTGTCAAGCACTTGGGCATTCATTCTTCTAGTCTTTAATGGTAAATCTTTTGCTTTTAAAACTTGTATTTTATAATTGTTTTTCCAAGGAAAACATAAATGCAACTTTCCATGAAATTGTAATTCATTTGTTTTCAAATTTCATTTATATAAGAAAGGATTTAAAAAAATGTAAATAATCTGTTAAAATTTCTGTGCAACCACTGTTGGCTATCGTGTCTTATTATTTGTCAAATTCTTAAATGTCACTGTCACTTATCTTTGTTTTATTATCTTCTATCTTACACAGTTATATATTATCCATTCATTGTTATATTCTTAACATGTGAAGTCCTCACTATCCCAGTGGGATTGGGTCCCATACTGGGTTCTGGGAATATTAAAATAAGAACCCTTTGCTTTTTGTCATCTTATTTTCTCAACAGGATGATGAATTCTTTGAAGCAAATGTCTATATCTTTACTTGAAATCTTATAGTCATAAAATTGTAGAGTCAAAAATGGCCTCAGAAATAATAATGTACACCAACCTCCATATACCAAGCTCTCCCCACATGACCATGAGTCAAATGGTGAACTGAACACATCACCTCTTTCTGCTCTCCTATGACTCCATCTATTACAGAGACATCCATTCACAATTACAGTGTTAATTCAATCATTATGCATTGTCTAGACGTAGTAAAATGTCACACCATACCCCATAAATATACATAGTTTTTTAAGAGTCCAGGCACTATTGTACAAATTGTATACAGCTATACTTAAGCCTTATCACGGTCCTGTAAGGCAGGTACCATTGTTAGTCTCACCTTACTGAAGAGGAAACAGAGGCACAAAAAGATTACAGTTTCTGGAGTTGGAGAGTTGCTCCTAGAGCAGTTCTGCTACTTGGGTGGTCTCCCTGGTGATCCTGCTTTTCATGGCTGACCTGCTCTGCTCTTGTGGGTGTAAAGAAAAGACATTTAAAACTGCAGCTTAGAGACAGGGATAGGAACCAACACTATTATTTTTCATCCTATGAGCTTTTTAAAACCAACTGCTGTTATGTAACTTTCTTCATGTTAAACACCAAACTTTAATAATTTATATATTTTCCAAAACTTTTCAGTAAGCTATGTTTTAATTTTAAGGTAAAATCTCACTAATTCATAGCAGCTTTATTGGAATAGAGTAGACGAATTATGCTCACAATACACAAGACATACAAAGTTGTAGTGCTCCATAAACCACATGTGTACAGGTGGATCTGGGGAAAATGATGGCTTCAAAGATGACCCTCAAGACAGAGGTCGATGTCAGATGGGAGGGGAAGGATCTGTTGTATGTTATACAAGAGCTAACGGAAATGGGAGCACGGGAGGCAAACCTGTGGGCCACAGCTAAACTGAAATTCAATGAGCTATGTTTTAAGTAATAAAATACCTGAGGATTCTCTCTCGAGGGAATGATGGTTAAAAGGGCTCAGGCACTGTCTTTTCCTTCTATTTCCATTCTTTAATGTTTATATACAATTTGCTTTAGTGAAAGTTCATCAAGTTCTATGTATAACTGGGTTGTCCCATTAGGTTCTGTTTCAAATATTTAAAATGTTTATCAAGGTAAAAATATTTTGAATTACATTATACAGGGAATTCATGGGCTGTGATCAAAGATAACTGCAGTGTTCTTCTGGAATGGGGTGGCAGTGTTGACTACGGTGTCTCCAGTCTTGTTGTATCAGGTGTTTGTCGGTTGCCTGTCCTCTGGTCTCCACAACAGCTAATAAAAACCCAGGAAGTTCATAACTTCCCCACCAGAAGGATGCTGCGATTTTTATTTATTTTTTGTTCTATCTTTTTTTTCTCATTGAAAAACAGGGAAAAGACTTTCAGCAGAATTCCACATTTTAGGATTAAATGTCACCTTGAGTTTTAATTAGCAGAGATAAAGTTCAGAAAGGCACACAAATGCTTGTACAGACTTATGAGATTTCTAAATTTCTCAATATTCTCTAGGAGTAAATAAAAAACAAAGAGTCTGGTTAGAGATGGTCTGGTGTCTTTTAGACTTGGCTTAATTTTATTTATTTGCTTCCATTTGAGAAAGATGCCCTTTCATTGCTGAGTATCTTTCTTCTGATTGTCCCTTTTGTTGCTATTCAGTTGCAAAAATACCCCTGTGGATATGAAAGGAATTCAGGTAGAAATAGAAAAACTGATGGAAATTATAATTGTCTGTAATACTGACTTTTCATATTTCCATTAGTCAAAATTGTTTACATCCTGGATAGAAAAGCAGATATAAAATTCCAGCTTATGAAAAGTCACTTAAAAAGAGAATGCAATATTTCGTATAATAGTACCTTTGAGAAAATATGTGTCCTTTCGATTTTCAAGGCTTTAGATGTATTATCTGCAAGTCCTAAACTATAAAATTTTATGTCTGGAGGTTTCCTTTTGTATATGCTATGTTGGGTGATTTTATTTTTTTAACACCAGGGTTCAAATAATGTAATGGCATTGTCTAAGAAATGTACTTTTATGAAGTTTCTTTTGTAACATTGAAATGTAGCTGGGGTGAGGTGGTTTGCCCCCTTAAGTCCCAGCACTAGGGAGACGGTAACAAGAGGATTGCTTGAGCCTCAAGTTTGAGAACAGTCTGGGTACTGTGGCCAAACCCTGAATCAAAAGCAAAACCAAATAAAACTCCTTATATTATTGTAAAAAAATTAGCAGCAAACTCCACCTCATTTCATTTAAAATTTAATCTGTACAATGTTCATTTATGGAACAACAATAGTTAATCAAAGACTAAGAATCAAAAGCATTTGCGCTGAATCCCAGATCAGATACTGATTAGTCAAGCCATTTGTTCTCTCCAAACTTCTGTTCTTCTTATACAATGATGGTAGCATACTTTTTAGAGGAATCTATGAACCAATTAAAGACCTCTTGCCAGCCCCTCCTTATCAGATGGTGCATCACTTCCTGGCTCTCCAGTGCATCTGCAGAGTTGTGTGATAGTTCCAGGGTGCCACAACAAGAAGTGAGGCAGTTTCACGACTTTCACATAGTTAAAAGATAGCAGTACTAGTTGGTGGTCCAATTCCTACAACAGTCCTGGAAGGCATTTGCTTTCATCTAGTAACTGGCTAGCATGGTGGTAACAGATGACTTTTAAACAGCTGTCAGAAGCTGAAAACAAAATGAAACAAAAAAGCCACCCTCCCACACTATGTACAGACAGCTTGCCAATAGCTGAATTGAATCCTTCTTGGAGCATTTCAACAAACAAACATTTTTTTGGTTGTTTTTACAGTTCAACAGAAACTTATAAAACTCAGACAAGCTGGCTTCATGTGTCCCATAGACTTAACTCCCTAAGTTTTCTAATGGAATCTCAGCAATCATTCATTTCCAGATGCGTTTAAAATGTGTTAATTGCTTGCAGGAATTGGCTTTTAAAACACAAATGAGTCTTCTTCTTCTCTTGTCTCCACTATAAACCTTCTGAGGTGCTATGCTGTCTGTGTAATGTCTGGCTACAATTTGATACTTAAATTGCAATTAATGTTAAATATTAAAAAATAAGAAATAAAAATTCTATGCCTTACTCACAGTTTCCCCCCTTTGGTTTTCTTTTAATTGTTATAACATTTCTTTTTATTCCAAAAATCATAGATATACTTACTCCCATTGGAGAAAAGTGTGGGATAGAATGTCTTGGTGTTACTAGCTTGTTACACAGTCCTACTGAACTCATTGCTGGGCTGTGGCTAATTGAATTACAAACATGTCAGTCTCACAATTTTAACAGTTTATTCTTTGTACATTGGAATGTCCAGCTTTCTTCTACTTGCTCCTGGACAATTTCTCCCTGTCACAAGAATCATCCTTCTCTGAAAGCTTGAACCCGTGTTTATACCTAGTGTTCTGTAATTGAAACTAGGCAGAAGGCAAGTTTGCGGTCTGTCTTCTCATAACTGGCAGGCTGAAAACAAGACATGAGAATAAAAACATGGCTTTTGATGAAAAATGCATTTAGCAGGTGGTTTGCTCCCCCGGTGACTGACACAGTGATCTTTTCTTGAGACACATCTGAGCCTAGTGTCTTTTATATATTTTTTATTTTAGATTCCATGTGGAAGGCTCATAAACAAAAAAGAGAAACACAGCCAGAAATTCGTAATGTTCACCAATCAGTCTGAAGATTCTGAAAGGTAATAACCGCATTTTATTAGAAATTGCGTGGCCTTGAATGGTAATATTCTAATTAGAGCACTTCTGCGCTCAAAGTCTGTTCAAAGTAGAAGGGAACCTTTCTGGATGGGCTCATACAGTAAACAAAAAAAAAAGATAGTGGTACCAGTGTGGACTGTTTGAAAACATTTGCTCTCATAGATCTCTAAAGGACCAGAATCATGATGGGTGATGGAAGTTATTTGATTTTTAAGGTATTTGATAAATTTCCACCAACAAAGTTTGGTACATGGGGCAATTTCCCTTGAACTGAACAAATTTTCTCTTAGGAAACTGCTCTATTTCTCTAGTGAGGTGAAGAAGTACCTTTATTTGTCTACTGATTTGTTTTATCCTTAACTCTGGTATAAGGTGAAAAGTTGACTAACAGCAACAACAAAAAATTTCATCTTTAGGAGTCTGAGGTAGGAGGCTCACAAGTTCAAACGCAATTGAGCAATTTAGTGACATAGAGAGACACTGTCTTATTCAGTCTCCAGATTCGATCTCCAGTTCTGGGGGGAAAAAATTCCTTCCTCAGACAATTTCCTCATTCTGTCAACTATCAGCCTTTCAAGGTTTTTCTTAATCCCGTCTCTCATTCATTAGCCAAGAAAGTAATTTTTGGCTTCTTAGTCTTATTTGACTTCTTAGTCTTATTTGACTTCTTATATGTAAGACGGTCTACAAGCTTCTTGCAGATGGTAAATGAGAACATGGAGTTTAGATATGAAAAGCCACGTGCATACCAAAGTGTAATACATGCTTTGCTTCATATGCGAGGTACAGATAAACCACTTTGGGAAACCAGAAGAAAATGAGATTTCTAGATACAGCAATAGTAGTGCAGAGAGAAGTATGAGCCCCAGTTTCTGGCAGTGAAAAGATAGGGAGAAAGAAGGGAAGAGCAAGTCCAGACTGGAGGCAGTATGCACAAAGATAGTGTGGTGGGAAATTTGAGGACTCGTTGGGATGAGCAAACATTAGTTTTGCTTCTGCCTCTGATATGTAATATAAAAGGAAAAGAAAACTCCATGTCTTGGGTGAGAGATAAAAGAGCTGAAAATTTACTATCAGTTATCTAACTAATAGTAGGTTTCTCTGTTAGTAAAGATTCTTTTTAATTTTTTTTTTTTTTTTTTTGGTGAGTGGTACCTTTGAGGTGAAATATAATTTAACAAAATTCTAAAAGTAGTTCTTAAATCAGTGTTGGTCTCCCATAAGGGTTCTCAGACCCTGCGAATATGGGGCATTGTGAGGTTCTCCATATCTGATAAGGTTTTCATCAAAAGGGGCTCATGTGTACTTTTAGTATGAATATCATGACTATAAATTTCAACAGAGATTGACAAATGGCAATAGAGTTTCACAATGAGTGACAAGGGGAAGGGTAGAAGCTGGAATAAATATAAAAATATTGATCTTCCCTTTCCTCTGAATCACTTCCACTCATTCATAATAGATATTTTCAGCCTTTTATTATGGAGAACTTGGGATTTAATCACGAGCTGCTCTTTTTCTGTCACTGTGTTATGTATAAAATTCTTACCTCCTCAGTAAGTTTTATCTACCTCAAGGGAAAGACTCAGCACACAGCAGTGGTTTTATAATAAATTTTGACCTACTTTACATAAACTTTTATGAACTGTTATATAATATATAATAGAAATTTAAGTCACAGGAATAATCTGAGGATTGGCTACAAAGCCAATCTCTGAAATATTTCAAATATTAAAAAAACAAAAAACAAGAGAAAGAAGAACAGAAAGCACAACAGGAAAGGAGGCAGAAAAAAAGAAAGAAGGGAGGGACAGATGGAGGAAGGAAACCCAGTATTTCTACAAAAAGTAGGGCACTCAGAATTTAATAGCTAACACTGTTTTTCTACAGTGGTCACAAATTTGTTCTTCTGTGGAAGGTATAGTTAATTTGATAGTAATTTAAAATATGCAGAAGACAATTTTCAAGTTCACCTCTAAAGGTGTACGCCATTCAGAGTACAGAAAGAAGGGTAAGAGTAGAGGATTTGCTGCCGTCTTGTCTTCATCTCTAGAGAGCAGGAAAGGAGAGATGTGAGAAAAAGCTCAGGAAAGGAACTGTGAGCACCTGTGTCTCCTCGCCTCATTCTCCTCTCAATTGAATCCTTCCTAATGGAAACATCTTAGTGTCTGCCAGGGGAAAAAGTGCCGTCTCTTGAGATAGTACATACTCCTTTTATAGTTCCTATATCAACTCCCTTTCAAAAGAACAGTAAAGGGGTAGAGGAAATAACTTTGATTCTCAGCATGGAAGATCGTCAAAGGATATCACTGTACACTTTTTAGAGCCCTGTTTAATTTAACCTTGAAGCATAATGTTTGAAAAGCTGCTTCACTCAACATGTTATAAGAGTGGGGTCAGCTTTTTATCCCATAATGACAGTTCCCCATTTTAATTTTTGTAAAGCAGATGCAATAGTTTTAGTGTATTTCTAAGATGGGTTATGCATTCAGAAAACTTCAATTATAACCTAGCAAGGAAAATTATTACGTTTCATTTTAGCCTGAAGTAGAGCTCATCTCAGAAGCATGAAATGAATCTAAGTTCTCACGAAAAGTTCTTTTTACCTGGCATGAAACTCACTCACGGTAGCAACCCTTTGGCCTAGTATTAAACATGACTGTGCACCAGCTATTCTTTAGCTATGCGTTTCTTCCAATAAAGATATATTGGTTTTCAGAGCACTTCTAGAGCTCTTTCTCCACATTCAAACCATTCAAATATCTGAAAAGTTGGTATACTTTAATAAAATTAAACAATAGTTTTTGTTTTTGTTTTCCATGTGAAAAGCACATTCACTCCCAGATGTGGTATTCAGCAGCCAAACAGCTGCTGGCTATTAAAAGTCCCCTAAAGCTCTTCTTTTTCTTTTTCTTTTTCTTTTTTTCCTTTTTTCTTCATAAAGAAAAGAAAAGAGGAGAAGTATAAGGATGTTTACGGGGTGTCAGGCAGATGTTTTAGTTGGAGCAGGACAATGTATGTGGTAAGCAATAACTATACTGATCTCTTATGATATCAGGATTTTCAGTTCTTTTGGCCCTTTAGTTTTTAACTCCCTTCTTACCTTCCTGGAATTAAACTATACAGGAAAAGTAGGGGAAAGAGCTTTTTATATCCTTACTCTCTGCACTGCAGATAAGTTAATTCTTTTGTAGACATTTTCATGAAGGTAGGCATCCTTGAAGATTTTCTGTCCATGTTTTGTTTGGTAGCAAAGAAATCATTTTTGTAGAGCTGAAGAAGCACTTTTAAACACACCATAATTTTTTTGCAAATTTTACCCATTTATTTGTTTGCAATACATATTTGTTTGCACATTTGTTTGTCAGTTTTTCTGAAATTACGTTTCTTCAAACTAATAAACGTCAAAGTCACATTGTATTTCTGGACAACAGGCTAATTAAGTTTCTCTTCTTCCCAAGCTAACAAAGTAGCCTCTCAACCAAGTGTTTTATGTGTAATGCATTAACTTTTAGTAGATGGTTGAATTCACAGGGATTAAGACAAGGAGCTTTGGGAAATCTTATGCTTTCTGCCTGGTGCTATAAAGCACATTTCAGAAGAGGCACTTGCATGGTATAAACACCAACTTTCCACTTTCTGAGTCTTAGCTTGTACAAACTATCCAAGATGCTTTTTGCTTTTTGCTTTGTAATAATTTATGCATCCTGAACTCTTGAATTTGACACTATAATAACTTGGAAAGCCCTTACCATGGGCTAGGACATATTTAGATGGTATGTAGAAAAAATACCAAATAGGGATTTTCTCAAGGATTGACTTATGATTTATCTGCAAAGGACTGGTACCACCTTGCAGTAAGAAAGTTTAGTGTCTGAATACTGGAAACTTACTAGCTCTGACCTCAGTGGAAATGGCTTGACTTCAAGGGAAGCTGTGAAGGCATGGAGACTGCCGAGAGGTCTACACTAGGCCCCAGGCAGGCCACAGACACCATAGAGCCAATGAATGAATTGTCTAGTCTTTGTGCGCGACAACTGCAAGAGTCACTCTATTTTTGCAAGAAGACTTCAGAATTTATTCTGAAATCATCTCACCCAACTTGATAATCAAATACATAGACCTGTGGTAGTGCACTCAGTTCCTGCAGAATGAATTTGAGAAGGTCCAGAGCTTATTAACGTGATGGTAGACACTGCATTACCAAAATTCTGGTTTTCAGGGCAATTTGGAAATACCAAATTCAGAACTCTTTCTGTGCTTTTCTGAAAGGAAATTATGTGAATAACTCACTGAGGAAATATGAGGGGGATGTAGAATCCAGGTTTGGAAAATTCTATTTGCCTTATGTTTGGATCTTTTCTGGATTTTGCCTTCGTGTAAATTGAAATTTTAAATTCAGTACTGTCAGTGAGTTGGGCTTTTCATCTCTGGTGGGCTTCTGCTTGACATGTGCCTCTGTTTAAACATGGGTTTACTTTAGAGTGGGCATGGTATTTCAAAAATTCATTTTAAATACATTTTGATTTCTTAATTTTAGCAATTTATATGATTTTTATTTTTTAATTTAATTAATTTATTTATTTGGTACCAGGATCAAATTCATGATGTTGGCTTAGCAGGCAAGGGTTTGAGCCAGTGAGCTAAATCCCCAGCTAATTTATACGGTTTTAACATTCTATATTGACATACTGCTCTGGCTACCCTATCATATTGTGAATATATATGCTCTACAAGGTAGTATTATATTTACTTAAATCATCTATCTACTCATTTTCCCAGGCAACTGAATTAGACCATTGGTTTTCCATTTTACAGCCGGGAAATATTCCTAAACCAAAGAGGTTTCTGCTTTCCCAATCCAATTATTCTCATTGTTCTTGCCATTAGAGTTCTTGTATTCTCCATGTATTACCAGATGACGGTTTTTAGTTGAGACAGAAAATGCTAGCATGTTAAAAAAAAAAAAGTTTAAGATTCAAGCCATTTTGTGACTTACCTTTTTTCTTTTATTTTCTCTGTGCTACATCACACTTTATTCATCTTAGAACACAGCAGTAGGCTGTACTCTGACATACAAACAGGAAGTTAAATGTAAACATTGACAACATACTTACTTTGGCACCCTGCTCCTTCTTTATTATTAAGCTTGAATATGACACAGAAGGGGGTGTGCTATTCTCCAAATTAGACATTGTATCTTGTGTAATGTTTTACACAGTTGGTATATCTTTTCACAGTCACATCTAAATTTAGAGTAGTTTACAAGCAACATAGAAAAGTAAACTTCAATGTTTGCTTCCTGATTATTTCCAATTGAGCCTACACTCTTGCTGTCATCCTTGCTTGGTTAGCTGCTCCTCTAGGAAAAGACCCAGTCACAATGAATGACACGTGGTAAGTGCTTCAAAAATGTTGACTGAATGAATGGAGGAATGGAGACTAACTCACCTGTGTGGTCGCCCTACTCTAAGCAGAGAATTTCTCTGATCTTTTCAAATTAACTTCCTCCTTCTCTCATCATCTTATCTTCTTATCCATTTGTCTTATCCTCTTTATTTTTCTCTTTTGAAAGCAGTTTTTATTTTCTAAGTATAAAATTAAAACAAATTAAGTCAGTTTTTTTCCCTGTGTGTGGTGAGTTTAAAAGGTATTATATTTCTGCAGATTTCTTTAGGGTTTGTAAAATATAGACAAGAAGAATGAAAATAAAATTCTCATGTAATTCTTTCTTCCAAGGTAATTGATAGAATTTTCAAGTTTTTCAATTTTTTTGTCTCAAAAATTGGGACAGATTAAATTGTTCATTTTTTTTTTTTTTTGTACCAGGGATTGAACTCACGACCATGTGCTTGCAAGGCAGGCATTTATACCACTGAGCTAAATCCCCAGCCCCATGTTCATTTCTTTTAAAATGGTTCTATCTCAAAATCTTTAAATAGGTTTGTTATGAATATTTTTCCAAAGTATCCAGTATAGGATCCAGTTATTTAGTTGAATTGATGTTTATGTAACCAATTCTCTGAGATATTTACCTTGAATTCTGTCCTTTACAATTAGGAATACTACTAAAACAAACATTTACATTTAAATCTTTGTGCACATTCACTTTTGTTTTCTTAGGGTAAATTTCTAGAAGTGGAAATGCTGAATGAAGGATAGAAACCCTGACGTCTTTTGCGATGCATTTCCCAGTGTGAAATATAGCACCAATGCACCTTTCCTCCAGGGGGAAAAGAGAGAATTTTAAAAATATTGTTACTGCTCTAAATAGTATTCACTGCTGAGCCGCATGCTTCATTCTGGTGAAAGCCTCTCCTCCAGCAGTGACTGCTATCTTTTACTGAAGTGAAACATTGCTCTTCAATTTGTTGACTTTCTGAATGCCTTTCCCTCTGAACAAAATAAGCTCTCTGGCAGAATTTTCTCTTAAACCCTTTCCACCAGGCACGTTTTTTCTCTAACGTCCTAACTGACTAATATCTCTTCTTCTCTCCAGTCTGAGTTCTTTGGCCTGCAGTGGAGCCCTTTTACCTACAACTTTCTTTATCACATCAGAACATCTGATCTATGACACTTCTCTGGATTTTAAGTTTTTGCAGTTTCTAGTCCTGGAGATAATGACTGGTGGGTATACTCACAGTAAAAGTGAAGGAAAAGATTTCAGGCTGTTGTCATTAGCTGTGTAGACAACCCATGGCTTCACTCCAGTCCTCCTTCGATCTCCTCTGCCTGAATCCACATGCTCATGCTTCCTACCTGCCAGCACAATCAGTCCCTGGCTAACAGGATAACTGCCTGACGGCACAGGTTCATGGGAAAAGAGCTGGAAAAAATTCAGATGCTCCAGAATCAGAAAGCTGAACCAATTCTCCCCCCCCCTTTTTTTTTTTTTTACTTTTTCTTCAGTCCTCTAAGTGCTTAGCTTTTCAGAGATTTTTCATTTATGGGCATTATTTTCAATTCTGGAATTGGGCAACTCTTCATTTTGTAAAATACTGTGCAACTCTTCATTTTGTAAAATACTGGGCAACTCTTCATTTCATAAGATACAATGTTCTCCAACCCTTTCATTTTTGAACAGAATTTATTTGAGCAAAGAAATGACTCCTGTCTTGAGCAGCACCCTGAGACATAAGATTCAGAGAGCCCCCTCTGAGAGATTTTATGACACAAATTGTCCTTGGTGGTTTCTTTCTCTAAAGACTTAGATTTTAGAGTGCCAATAAACCAACTAAACTTCTGCTTTTCTTCTGCCAAAAATCAGTTGAAAAAAATTTCATCCCACCATTGTCTTCTTTCCCAGTTCTTTTTGTCCTTGTAGGCTAAAAATGGTCTAAAGCTTAATTTCCTGAACTTTAGCAGAGCTTTAAGAAAGACATTAAAATACCTTTCAGTTATAGCTACCCCATTGGCATAATGATTATCTGCTTATTGTTAAAAGAGGATAAATCAAGATAAACTTTAAAAATTATTTTTATAATTGAAACTCAGTGTTTCAGATATTTTTCTGAGGCTCAATGTCTTTGAAATACGTGAGTTATTGGCCAGTGACAATAATCAAGAGTATTTATTTCCAACTAATTTCATAGAGTATGAACTTTTCTCATTTTACTCTTTGCATCTGAATTATACCTCACTGATCTCAATTCCTGCTTTCTTTTTATTTGCAACTGTCTGGCATATCTTACTCCTTATTTTTAGCATCTCAGATGCACTTGATTTCTTTGTGTTCCTTCTAATTTTGACAGATTTGGGATTGGCTTTGTCAATAACACTGAAAATCCTATTCATTAAATAGTTGAATTAAATCCATTTACATTTTTTGATATGAGCCAGAATTTAATGCCATTTAATGACTGAATAGTATTTTATTCTGTGTATATAATACATTTTTTGTCTATTCATCCACCAATGGACACTTAGGTTGGATATTATGGTTAGTGCTACAATAAACCTGGGCATGCAGATTCCTCTTTGGCATAAGTAATTTAATTCCCTTTGGATGTATGCTCAATAATGACTTTGCTAATTTGTATGGTAGTTCTATTTTTTTTACTTTATTCAGGAACTTTCATACTGCTTTCCATAATAGCTGTATTAATTTATATTTCTACTAACTTCACAGGTATTCTCTTTTCTCTATGCCTTCTCCAACATTCATTATCATCTTTTGATAATAATCACTGTGACAGACATACTGCAATACATCATTGGGGTTTTGATTTTCATTTCCCTGATGACTATTAGTTTTAAGCAGATTTGTTTCTTATATACAGGATAGCCATTTGTGTATGTTCTTTGGAGAACTTTCTATTCAAGATTTTGGCCATGTTCAATGGGGTTATTTATTCTTATTTTTAAGTTTCTTTTAGTTCTTTATGTATTTTGTATATTAATCCCTTCACAGATGTATGGTTTGGAATGATTTTCTTTCATCCTTCTACTCTTGACTCAGTTATTTTCTTTGCTCTGCAGAAGACTTTTAGTCTGATTTAATCCCACTTGTCTATTTTTTTTGTTGATTCCACAATTTTAACTTTAAATTGTTCTCTGCATTTTGATCATTCAAGATGCTATTTTACATCTAAAAGTGCTGATTTAGAGCTGTTTAATGTTCACTGGGGCGGATGTGCTGCTGTAGTTAGTTTTCCTTTGCTTCTTGTTTGATTTCTTGAAGAATATTTTTATTAGCTGAAATCCTTTGATTGTCTACTTTTGTTTCCTTCCTACAGAATTTTTGTGGATGCTACATGTCATCTCATAGCAATTTTGAAGTATCACATGTTCTGGGACTAGAGATAGGTTTTTCTATGTAAATATGGTGAACATGTCTTACTAATTTGCTTAGCTCAGGATCATCCTTTAATGATACAGTTAAGTGCATTTTCTGTAATTGCTGGTGTATTGTTGAGACTGATGCATCTTATGCTTTTGCTTTTGTAAGACTTGATTTTGCCGCTTGCTTATGATAACTTACTATATTTTCTCTTTAGGGTACTGCCTTTGTCCTAAACTATATTTTTGAAGCTATTTCTAAAACAAAGGTACATAGATGATTAAAGTAATGTCTCCTGGAATAAAGATCATGATATCATGATATCTTACAGTTTTAGAAGCTAGCATGTCCCTGTTTCAGGAAAAGTGGATGTATTTTATCTAAATAAAATCCAACTTCCCTAAGTACAGGATTACTCTCCTTTAAAGCGACTCACCACATTGAAATGCCTTTGGGCCCTCTTGCCACCTTGCTGTGGGAATTTGTCTTGATAACCAGCCTAATTTAATCAACAATTGCTGTTACTCTGCCTACTGCTATTGCTATATGCGGGAGTCTTACTTTTTTGAGAATATCCATGAAACATTGATAAGCAAAATCGTTAGGCTGCATATGGGGCAAAGTCCTAAACATTTATCGCTCTTGACAGCAATTTTTTTGGTCTTAATACTTGCTTTTCTGGAGTCAGTTTTAAATCCTTTCTCAGACAAAGATCTTCTGAATACTCCTAAGGATTTATTATACTGTTTAAAAACTTTTTTATTATGAATAGTTTTAAATAAATGCAAAAGCCTATGATGAACTCCACCAGAGCATCTTCTTTAACATTTAATACTTAGCCAACCTTACTTTACCTATATCCATACCTACTCACCCAACTTTGGATGAATTCTGAAGAAAATCCAAGATGTGATAGGAAAGAAAGAATAAATAGTTGATTCCTTAATTTACCTGTTCAAAATACAGACTTTTTTTCCTGAAGGAAGCCTTATTGTTCATCACCTTTAGATGCATGATTTGTTCCTTTTTTTCACCCACTTTTCACTGGACTCTGCTCTGGTATGATTTCCAAGCTTGTTTCCTTTAGTTTAGAATTAAACTTTGAAGTATTTCTGTCTTCTGTTTCTAAGGGTTGAATTGGGATGCTCAAGTTCATATGCTCTCCTAACTTCAGTGTAACTATGTGTGGAGATAACTGCCTTGATGGAGATTATTCTTTCTTTTAAGAAGAGACAACACAGACCATGCTACACACCCCATCCCCTGCACTGGGTGAGAGATGGCAGCTATCTGCAAGCCAAGAAAAAGGTTTCCAGTAGTATTCAACCTACCTACTGGCACCTTGATCTTAGAATTTCTTACCCCAAGAGCCATGAGAAATAAACTTCTCTTGTGTAAGGTATCCAGTCTATGGCATTTTTTTAGGGCAACTCGAGCAGACTAAGACACTAGAAGGTGCTCATTAAGAATTTCATTTGCTCTTCCAGTTGCTCTGTAAGCATCTGAGGTTTTGTTGTTGCTGCTACTGTTGCTGTTATCCTTGTTTTTATGTTCTTTTTAAGACAGTGTCTCCCTATGCAGCCAAGGATGGCCTTCAACTGTTGATGCTACTTTATAAGCCTACAAAGTGCTGGGATTGCCTGTGTATACCACATAGGGTGATCCGTAAGGATATGCACGAAGTGTGGTTAGGCACTTACTTATATCTAGCCATCTGGGTATATATTGGAAAATGTTTCCCTAAAGAACCAAAGATATGATTACCAAATATGGTGTAAGACTATTTAAAAGTGTTCAGAATGTAAAGACTGATTTCATCTGTGTGTAGTAGTAATCTTTCCTTTCTTTATTATATGGTATATAATGTACTAGGGGATGGTAAAGCCCTTTCTTATCAGTGGTTCAGGGTTACACCTATCTTTTGAGCAAAGCTGGTAGCACAAGTTATTATTTATGAATAACGACATTCCATTATCTCAATGACACCACTTAAGATCAGTATTATGGTCAAGAATGTGGTTTCTTGAGTCAGACTGCCCGAGTTCAAATCATATTTTGGGTAAGTCATTTAGTCTCATTAATATGTTCATTTTTTATCTTCCTGATAGAGATAATAATGGTTGTTAGAATTAAATAAGCTAATGAATGTAGAGTCCCCAGCAAATAGAGACAATGAAAGGAGTATTCATTATCTCTTAGATGAATTTAAAACAATCAGTTTAGATTATGCTTGAAAATATCTCACATTTCATGCAGAAGCAAGAGAATCACAAGTTCAAGGCCAGCCTAGACAACTTAGTGGGACCTTATCTCAGAATAAAAAATACTTTTCATTACTGATTTTGTTCAGAGGTTCAGTTATGTATGATCTTTGCCATGCATTTATTGCTGTGCATTTACAAGGTTAACCTGGAACTGTGTTTTATTTTTTCCCTCAGGCTTCTCACTTCTTTTTATGTGTAGTACTGCTTGCTGTGTTCCTATAAGTGTCAGTTATACTCAGTGTGTCATATTATTTTTGACAGTAATTGTGTGGATCCACACCAATTCTCCAGTGTCAGCTGGGTATCCAACATTTTGCCTCAATTCTGACAGCATCAGGATTTAATTCAGACCCCACAGCTTAAGGTCCAGCATCCCACAAGACTATCTCTGATTCAGATGCCACTCAGAAATCCAAGTGAACATCCATACTGTAGGTCAACTGAATATAAATTTAGAGGTCCCCTCAACCCTTCCTCAAGCTTAGTAATCCACCAGAATTTTCATTACTTAGGAAAACACTTATTCGCCAGCTTAGTACAAAGAGCACAACTCAGGAACAAATGCAAGCAAGACAAAGTATGGACGAAGCACTGGCGCAGGGATTCCCCGACCTGTCACACGTGCCTCCTTTTCAGCAGAGCAGTGTGTCACCCACCTGAAAGCTGCCAGAATCACCTCACTTTAGAGTTTTCATGCCCATCTCCTGCCCCTTCCCTCCTAAAGGGAGTATGTTGCAGCAGCAATTTCCATCCTCCCAGTCAGTTTTTGTCTTTCTGGTAATGGTTTGTCAGGGTCCCACCAAAAGTCACCTCATTGTCAAAACTTTAGGTATAGTCAATAGGGACCAGTGGCAAAAAACAAAAGATATTTCTATCATTTAAGAAACTCCAAACATCCTAGAAGCTCTGTGCTAGGAACCAAGGGCAAAGATCACATTTTAAAATTATTTTTTATTATACTAACATCTAGTTTTCGGTTTCCTTTTCATGTGGTTGACCATGTCCAAGCTGCAGGCCTGCTGTTGTTACTTTTATTCATACCGCCTTAACTCAGTGGTAAAACAGTGTTAAATATTTAAAATCATCAAATTGCTGCACTTATACAAGATAAGATTTAAAGATGTACAGCGTGTACACAGGATTAGTTGCCTCATTCGCTGACATTTAATTACTGTACATTTTTCATTGTTGTATCCTCGTTTCTACCAAACTTGAATAGATTTCATTTTAAGTTTTTTTTTCTTTCTAGGACTTGTTAATTGTACCTTTTTGATTTGGAGTTTCTGTATCGCTGCCAAAGTATAAGAGGCTCTTTCTGTTTTCAGTTAAAACGCATCACTGATCATTGTTTCTTACAGATCTCTCCATTTCTGAAAAATGCTCTAAACCATCCAAATCCCTTTATCTTTTTTCTTTAATTTCCGGTAGTCAACAATAGCAGCAGCAAACACATTTTTAAAAAGCCTAGATCACACACCCCATATTTTCGCAGATGACCTTCCATGACTGTCCTTTTCCAATGAGATTTTCCTCTACCTAACCACCTCTTTCTTTATTTTTTGTCTTAGCTCTTTGCCCTTTGCAGTCAATAGTTACATTTATTTCTCTTTTGAATGCAAAGGTCAAGGAACAACTCTCATGAATGCAAAGCTAGACAGCTCTGTATGTTCAAGAGCTTAGCGCTGGGGGGAAAAACCCAGGAGGTATCCAAATCTAACATTTTAACATCTTTAGATAAATTTATAGTTAAAAAGTCATAACACTGAGAAATATACATATGATAAAGTGCTCTGCCAATAAGGAATGCTTTCTAGATTATTTTTAAAGAACAAGTTGATGATGATATGTAATTTACCTGAGGCTCAAGGAGTAACAATAGGTCACAGACAATCGCAAAACCCAAAAAAAAAAAAAAAAAACCATCATCATCTCACTATCCCAAGTTCCCTCCTCTTTGCTTCTTTATCTCAATAAAGGGCAACTTCATTTTCTCCAAATGCTTCACCTAAAAGAACTTAGACACATGCTTGAGATGTTTCTCTCTCTTTTCCCCTTTTTATTAATTTCAAATTGCATCCAAAATTCAATCTTTTCTCTCATTACCACTCTGTGCAAGCCATTAGCATTTCTAGTAATTTATAGCTTCCTAAATGGTCTTGGAAGCTTTACCCTTTTTTGCTACAGACTCTTGTGAATTTAGCAATCACAGCGATGTTTCTATACTGTCACGTCATATCACTCCTTGCCTCAAAACCCCCTTCTGCTCAGAGTAACAGCCAGATGATTCATGGTGCACAAGCCCACCTTCAGCTGGCTTCCTTTTACCTCTCTTGGAGAATCTGCTGCCAACTACCCATCCATCCTGCTGTCCAGTCATATTTCCTCCTTGCTGTTACAAGTTGGACCCAAGGCCAAGCCTCAGGGTCTTTGCCCTGGTTTCCTAGCAAATACTCTTCTCCTGGTAAGCCACATGACTCATCCTGTCACCACGTTGAGTCTTTGCTTTTCGTAATAAAAGAAATTAAAACTGAAGCATAAATTTACAGAAAGAAAGTTTTAACTGGAAAGTTAATTGGAAAATTAATTTTAACTGAAAAGTTAGAGGGAAGATAGTAAAAGTTTCCAGTTTAGGTAGCTAAAGAGGCACATTGATACCATGGTAAGGACTGATCCATTCACAAAAACAGAAGGCCAACTTTCAATTATTAGCTTGTGGTTATCTCAGTCCTGGTGTCATAGTTTTGGAATCTTTATGGCTGAGGTGATCCCAGGTTTGAGACAAGCAGATTCAGGACAATGACTGGAGACTTCTCAGGGATAACTGGATGTCCCTGCAAATTGTTTATCCTGTTGTCTTCAGTCTTGAAGGAGGTGACAGTATGTACATTCAGGGCTAATCACCCTTGGTGCAATTTTTAGACCAATACTTCCTAAATGATTAACATGTCTCTGTGTAGAGATAAGAAGATATTTGTTGCAAATTTTATAGCAACAAAGGATACAAAATGAAAGCCAACTTTTGTTTGCTTTTAGCTACCTGCTGTGCATCCGTAGGTCCAAGTGAAGTGTTAGGTTAATAGCAAAAATGTCTTTTAAGTCCCAGGTTGTCTCAAGAGGAGAAAATAAATCATGTTTTTAATGGTCAACAGGTAAGTACACGGGATTCTGCCTCTTTCTCCATCCCAACAGTGATGCCTATGTTATTTTGCTAAACAAATAGAATGAGCTGTGTTTACCTACTTCAGTGAGAAGTAGGTCCCTGTGTGCTCCTTATGTGGATGCTTGTTGGTTTTGAGACGCTGAGATTTTATCAACCCCTCGGCAATAGCCTGAACATCATTTTGGCCTTAGACTTTATCAGCATGAGAGATGTTACATTCTCCTGTGTTAAAGTCTGACATCACAAGTTTGTAGGGAACTTATCTATAACTAATGATTAAGAAGATGAAGAAAAATCACATCTTTTTTGCTTTCCAAGTAGCTTCACCACTAGCTGCCTATCTCTAGCTCGCTGATGACAAACTTTCTGCCTAAAATTATGACTGTGTCATTCCTATGCCATCTATTAGCCATGTTTACCTGTCACCTTTCAATAAGTCCCACTTTTGATCAGCCTGTTTGAAATCACATCCTCACCTCACCAACCCTGTACTTCCTAGACCTGATCCAATTTATATTCTCTACATTTTTTCTCACATCTGCAAATAAAATGAGCAGGAGGAACATTCATAAAGAAGTCCTTTTAGAGCCCAAGCTGACAATTACAGAAAAAGAAAAAAAAGCAAATATATATAATAAATACAACGAAATATTATCAATACCAAAAGTAACTAGGAAAATACAAACTGGAACACATACTGTTGAAAAAAGTGTTAATAACATCTAGTGCTTACATCAGTTGTAGAAAAATAATTTCTACACATAGCTGGTATTAATGAAAATTGTTGTAACCAGTTTAGAAAATAACCTAAGAAATATTATTCAAATTTGAAAGTTTATATTCTTTATTCCAGTAATCTAACTTCAGAGAATCAATAAAATATTAGTATGTAAAAATATCTGAACAGGTATTATGCACTGTTGTGATTACATCAAAAAGAAAAAATAATTAGAAACAATCTGGTATTTCATTGGAAAAAGATTAAAATAAATGTAATCCATCCATAATTTAGAAATATTATTTGGCTACTAAAATAATTAAAGCTATGTGTATGAGTGTGGAAGAGTGATCGGAGAAAAGTAACATAACAGTAGAGTCATACACAGATATTGGTCATTTAGCTGCCTACCTCTTTATCAACTGTTTGGGCTTCTGACCAAGGTACACTGTTTGAACTTCTGACCTACTGCTCAGACTTATGACCTATCTTGTTTTATTGTACAGTTCTGTACATCTTATTGATAGATCCTCATCATATACATCTTATTTGTATAACGCATCTTGTTTATACATTACAGTAATTTTGCTGATTGTACTGTACAGCTCAGTAATGTAGTTTTATGTTTTGCTACACATAACAGTACTGAACATAAGAGTTATGTAAGTAAAAGCAAAGTCATCAAGTTGTAGTCTGACCATTTCTTTGTTCTGAACATTGCAATGTATGTACTATACGCAATTCCTCATTTAGCAACTCTTTCATTTAATGAGCTCATCTCAGGAACATAACTTGATTATTAAATGTGGAATGCCTGTTTATGATATGAATAACATATTTTATATCTATATGTATACATATAAATGTACACCTCCAGAGTCACTGCACTGAGCTAGAGTCGCAACTTTTTCAAATTTATTTTGAGACAGGAACTTGGTAGGTCATTAAGTTGGCCAGACTGGGCTTGAATTTGTTATTCTCCTGCCTTTGCTGCCAGAGTTCTGAG
Source organism: Dolichotis patagonum (assembly GCA_004027295.1). Lineage (NCBI taxonomy): Eukaryota > Metazoa > Chordata > Mammalia > Rodentia > Caviidae > Dolichotis > Dolichotis patagonum. The sequence goes on along the minus strand of PVJX010000353.1, from coordinate 183,168 downwards.
ATTATAGGCATGTACTACAATGCTTGGCTACACTATACATATTTAAAAAAAAATAAAGAAAATATCCATATATACAAATGTCTATATTTGTATAAGTACTAGAAAAATATGGCACTTTGTTGTTAATACTAATTATCAGCCTACAATGGAACTGTAGGAAGGATAAAGAGATTGACAGCTTATTTTTATGTTTACTAATGTTTGCTTGTTAAAATCTGTATATTTTATATTGTCAATGTGTCCAATGAGGGAATAAAAGAAGCAGGGTGCTGTTTGGAAGTACATGGCCCTGCTACTCAATAAGTTAATAATGAGTTCATGCACCATTTGAGATGCCTTAGATTTTTATCTCAATGCTCCAAAACATGTGACATTTAAAAATCAACCATATGATTTTAACAATAGAGTTTATCTAGAGTAGTTCCTTTAATCTATGAGGAAAGTGAGATCAAAACACATATAATAGATTCTTGGTATATGACCACTGAATAAATGTTATGTAAATTAAAGACCTAAATATTTGTCAAATTTGGTTAATGGCAGAAGTGTCCAGGGAGACACTGCTCCCAGGGCTCTTTCCATGATGGCATGGACTTGGGAAAGGAGTGTGCAATACTGGGGACTTGAATAAACAGTGATGAGCTGACAGACATTGTAACTCTGAATCTGCCTAAGGCAAAAATTATGATTCTCATACTGAAGAGTCATAATTATTGTGTGTGTTTGTTTGTTTGTTTCCATAGAAATCTTACTTTTTATATTGGAAGTTTTGGGAAGCTTCTTTTTTGAGATATAAGAAATAATATTTTAAAACTAATTTTAAGCACATGAGAAAAAAACCAGTGCCTCCTAATCCTGTGTTGTGCTCTGGAGCTTCCCTGTCCCTAGCTGGCCAGGGACCACTGTCCTCTTATGTGGACTACCCCTGTGGTTCTGTGGAGTCCTCCTGGGCTCTTTCCAAGCACACAGTAAAGCTTCAATATGGCCACTCAGTCGTTCCCTGTGGTGGAACATTTGATTAGCACGTTTTCTGGACTTTCCTCACCCTTCAAAACTTCCTTTCTTGCCCCTACTTGTCCAGACTCATTAGGGTCCATTCACAAATTAACCATTAGTTACTGAAGCCACCAAATTTCCCCCTTGACCTTCCACTCCTACTCTCCTCCCCAGCACACAGTTCCACTTTTACTAATAGTCATAGTCTTTTAACCAAAAAGTGACCTTTACTTTCACTCTCACCTAGCAGATCCAAAGAGTCAGTTTCACTCTGTGACTCTTCCCTCTGGGTTTAACACCACCAGTGATAACTTATTTTCTTGTGTAGTTGTGTTTGTTCTCTTAATATATCCTGAGAAGACTGAGCTTCTAGAAAGTCACTGGGCCAAGAAGAAGAATAAGAAATAAAAAAATAAACAAAAAATTCTATTGAAGAAAGGATAGCTAAGATGCCTGCCTGGTTGCCGGTAGTAATACTCTGATCAGTAAATTGATAACTGGCAGTGTCAGCCACAGTTCTCCTTAAACTGGGTTGTTCTGTCATAGGAAAAGGAAGTTTTCTAATCAGCAGCTCACTGGTGGTTTCCAAAAGCACCGCAGGAACCTGCTGGCTAGGGCATGTGTGCGCAAAGTTTTCTTCATGCATCCAGAGACAGCCAAAGCCCCAACAGCTGCTAACTGCCAAAACTCTGCGTAAAGATGAAAAACGTTGCTCAGATGTGTGGAAAACCCCCTTTAGCCCAACAAGTTCTAACTAGGTACAGTTTTGAGAAATTGGGTCTAAATAAAGATTGCGGAGGGCCCTACTATCAAGTTTTTGAGAAATCTTGGACTTCAAGTATTCCTCGTCTTAAGATTATGCAAAAGGGAATTTGTGAGTGTTGTAGCATCTTCTTTGTAAAAACGCTTCTACAGTAGTCCTGGGTGAACCCATTGCTCAGCATTCTCGAGTAAGGTTGCCAGTAACCTGTAAGGCAAGGGCAAAATGCAGAGAAATTTCCTTGTCATGTATGTGTCCATTTGGGGACAGTAAAGGAATTAAGTGTTTTTGCAATGTCTTAACATACAAAGGGAGGAAATGTCAAATGCCATCCCACTAGTGCCAGTGAAGGCCTCTGCCTAACAGTGCTTTTGAGTGGGGGACACAATTACCAGGATATCCCTTGTCTATAGAGCACTTCCCTGGCACTAAGATATAGGTGTCCCTTCTGGGTGTATACAGCCCCACCTGAGGGTTATGGACTGGACAGTGGACACAGAGTGGGCTCTCAGCTGTCCCCTCGAAACCACATACTCTGCTGGAGCGAGCCACACCGCCTCACAGCTTATCTGATAAGTCAGTTGCTCTGATGTCACCTCAGAGACATTAGCTTCCTTTCTTACCTGAGGGTATCAGAAGGATGCTATACCTTCACACATATCAATTTGGGTGTTGCATGACCAGCTTTCTCTTCTCTGGTTCATTCCCCTTTAGCTGTTGTAGCTTGGTCTACACAATCAGTCCCAGTTGAATGTAGGGGAATTTGGGAGATCAAAATCAGTCCACTGATAAGTTTAATCTCACATCTCTGTCATCAAATGAAATCTTTATCAGTGGTTACCAGTTGGCCCTTCTTTTAATCCCTTCACCCTTACTCATACCTAAACCTTTTGGAGTCCTTATTTGTCCTGTATGTCCATGTTGGCCAGCTGTAAGAGGCTCCTTAGGAACCCCATCCTAACTACTTTTACTTTTCACTGAAAACTGCTGTCTCAGTAATAACCACCTTTATAGCTGCATCTCTAAGCTGTGCATATTGCAGATAATATAAATAGAATATTAAACATTTGCAGGCTTTACTATCTAGCTCTTTTTGGTTCCTCGAGGTTGTGCTACTCCCATGTCTGTGAGTGCTTCCCAGTTTTCCCATTCTCTGGATTTTCTGTGTTGGTTTTTGCTTCTGTATTTGAACTATTTCCTCTCTCTTACTGTGGGCCAGTACTTTCAACGGGACCTGCTACATTTCTGTGTTTTTCTGATCTATGTGTTGCTTGGTTTCAGAATTTTGCTGAATTTCCTATTGTATTTTGTAGTTTTGCTTTTCTGCCCACCAGAGAGAATCTATTCCCAAAAGCTCTGTTTAAAAGGTTTACATGTTAAACAGTCTCTTTCTTAATAGCCTTCCTGGTTCTCTATGTTCATTTTAGAAGTCTAAATACCTCAGTGCAACAGGCATGTCTGCTGAGCTACCACAGGTGACACTTGTCACAGCTCGGGCCATAGTCACCTTTGCGAGTATTTCTCGTAACATATTTCATGATTTTGCCAATACTGTCTTTGAACCTACTTAATACTTTAGAAACAGATATGCTACTGGTTACATTTCACTTTAAGTCTGTCCATCTTGATAAATTTCTCTGGCCTCCGTGGATCTTCCATATTATTCTAAAGATACCTGATGGCAAATTCACTGTAGATTTACTCAGAGACGGGATATTTTTTACTGTTTTTTAAGAGTGAAATGTAAACTCCACAAGACCTGGACTGCTTGTTCTGTTTTGTTCATTAACATACTATGCCAGCCACCAAGAAATGTGGCTCAAAATCAGTGTGAAATACTTATTTGTGGAATGACCAATAAAGTTACACATTTTTAAAAATTTACTCTGTAGTACTATGATTAGCATACTTTCAATGCCTTATAATCCTCTTAGTAACTGAAAATTTAGGCTCATAAGATTTAGGTTATTTTTTTTTCTCTGAATGTGATTCTTTACAATGAAAGTCATGCACAACTTTTTAACTTATTCCCATAAGCTTAGGTAGTCTTCCTGTAGTTTATTATTTTTTATTTGAAATGACTTAAAAGTATCATTATTTATTTCATCTTTCCAGTAACTTATAAAACACCTGAATGAAACTTCTCATAGCCCAGATCCTTTAAAAAACATTTATACTCGCCCAGAAAAACATGTTACCTGTACTTTTTAGTTCTTCTCTACAATCTATTTTTAAACACATGACAAAATATTTTCATGTATACTCAACATTTATTCTTTTTTCTTTTTTGCAATGCTGAGAATTGTATCCAAGGCCTTGTGTATGCTGCTAAGCATACACAATCCAGTCATTGTTTTAAAATTGCCTTTGCTTCTAATCTTAGTGAAGGCATACCACACATGTTAAGGCAAGTAAAATTTATCCTACTGCAGCTTTGCCTTCACAGCTGATTAGGAGAGCACATTTTCCCATTGTTCTGGACTGGAAATGGAGCATGATCACGAGGACTCTGTCTCGCCCCTGGACCCTCCCTCTCTCTCTCTCTCCTCTGCCCTCCTGTCGTGCTTTTTCTGCCTCAGTGCCAGGAAACACTTCAACCGAAAGATCTAAAACTGTGAGCCAAACTAAACTCTTCCTGCTTCAATTTCTGACTGTGACATATTTTGACCAGCAGTGGAAAGCTGACTAATACATCTCAGTATGTTAGGATAGAGAACCTATAGCATAAAATTCCACTGCTCCCTTATAAGGTCTTTGACTTTCTTATATGACTCTCCTTAATAACAAGGATAACATTAATCCTCATTTCTCTCTTAAAGTACAGTATCTCACATCCTTTGAGTGAGATTCCTAAATTTAGCTCTGCATTCTGAAAGAATTCTTGGATGAGTCCAGATTTTTTTCTATGTTCAGCTCACCAGCTAGGGTTAAAATAGATCTATGTGTGCTTGAGTTTAGTCTGAAGTGCTACATCTGAAAATTCAGTTTAAATCAATTGTCACTGGAGTACAATTTTTGCACCGCACTCATAAATAGTTCTGCTGCTTTCAAGCTGGTTTTTGTTATATCTAAATACATTGTGCTTTTAAATGTTCATTAAGTCTCCTACTTAGAATCCATCTATCTGTGGTGTTTTTGAATGCTTTAGACTGAATTTTTATTCTATCCATCGATCCTTTACATAAAGGAACATTTAATAAAGGAATTCAAAAGTAAAATAAAAATTATCCTATTTACAAAAGCAAAAGTTTTTAGAGTATTGACCATGTATTAACCAGAAAACATAAAATGTTTTGTCTCCAAGACTGATTTTTGAAAAACATACATACAGTATATAGAAAACTGGAGCAAATTGGGCCAGAGATTTAGCTCAAGTGGCATAAGAGCCTATCTGGAAAGCATGAAGTAGTGAGTTTGATCCCTGGTACAAAAAGAAAAGGAAAAGAAAAGAAAAGAAACAAAAGAAAAGAAAAGAAAAGAAAAGAAAAGAAAAGAAAAGAAAAGAAAAGAAATTGGAGCAAATCTACTATGGATTTTTTAAAATCAAATTTTCTACACAAAAATTGCATTTCTATAACTATAATCTATACTGGAGTCATATCATTATAGGAATCATGATTATATCTTTTATACATAAGATTAAAATAGATGTTTGTCCCATTTATTTATTTAGCATTTGTTTAGACTTCATCTTGCTAGACATTTTTTGGTATGAATTCATACTTCAAAAATGAGTAATATTTTTAATCTTTAAAACTGTATATTTAGTAGTTTATAATCTCATTAAAAATAGGTGTGACAGATGTAGGGGTTTCTGAATCTAAATGGAATTCATAATTTAGTTGTTATGAACTCTACTACATAGTCAGCTAAATCCTATTACTCCCAATACTGAATCTTGCTTTTAGCTGTTCGGGACCAAAATATATGTATTTCTATTTCTCTTCCTACTGTCTTAAAAAAAACACTATATATGTTACAGAATCTGATCAATAAGATTTACTTCTACTATTATCCCTAGGTGATGTGTCCTGCTTCTTTCATCAATCTACAAAAATGAGTTTAAAATGGATTTCCTTTACAGTAATATCTTGAGATACGAAAATCTAGTCAGCAAGGCACTGTAAACCTTGTCTATTTACTTCTATGTATAAAAACATGGATCATTTATTCCTAGGTGAAGTGTAGAAGCTTGGGGAGGTTACTTAATCCCTGTGTCAATGTCCCAGCTGTAATGCTGAGGGGACAGTTCCTTCTTCGTGTGAACCTTCTACAGACTGCAGGAGACAAAGCCTAGCCAGCACCTGACTCCACAAATGCTACCATCAGCATGATTAGCCTGGCCCACATTTCACCAGGCAGTGCCTAAACAAGGTGAATGTCATTTCTTTAGGAAAATGCTACTGTCTCCATCTATCTCATCATCACTGATTTTAAAAAAGTCACTTTGCCCATCTACCCAGCCTTGTTTTTACAGCAGAATGCTATTTGACTTTTGTAGATTGTCTCTAAAACACCAGTTATATGTAAGACTCCATTTGCTGTGAAATATTCTAACAGTTTTAGGAATTTCTTGTCTAACCTTTATGTAGCTGTGTTTCTACAAATATTACAGTTACTTCATGTTAATCTTGTAAATCTTATAAATAAGACATGTTAATCTTATAAATAACACATATAAAGAACATTTTTCTAACTCTTATTTAGTTGAATTCCTTCATAGTTATAAACCTTGATATTTCCCATGTGAAGTCAATGGTCTGACAGGTTATAATAAATAAAGAGAATGCAAAGTGTTAAAAATTTCACTGAAGAATAAATGGCCCACTCTCAATATTCAAAAATAAGAAGACATGGTCATAATTTGTTTGATAGCTTTCCATTAAAAAGTAAAGCTGTGATAAAAATCCATTTTAAATCATGTGATATTCTGTGATGTCAAGGGTCATAACACTATGTTTTTAAGAAAGATATTAAATTAAATACAATTATTTTATGTATATTGCTTTTAATAGAGAATCCAATTTAAATTATGAGGATACAAACAGGGATCTTGAAGGTTAGAGGACCTTATACAAAGAGGGTTTAAAGAAATATTTTAGGTTAAATGAAAGAGAAGTCTTTCTGTGATTTTATCTGTGTGCATTAATGTTAACTTTGATCCACATTTCCAAAGGCAGACTTATCTATAATCTTAGCATTTCAGCAGAGTCTCCTATTATGGGAAATCCAAGGGGTGCACTGTCAGCCACTGCACCCAGCAAAGATGGAGAGACTCCAAGTTTGGAGTTTTGTTTGTTTAGTTTGCATTATTTTACAATTCAAACTTCAAATATTGGGGTAGTAATACATCATTTCATTTTGTAGAATCCTTTGTCCAGAAAAGACCATAAAGTAATTAGGTTCACATAAATGCTCTTCTTCCACATCCTTTAAAAAATAAAACACTAACTCATCTTAGTTGTTTTGTTTGCATTAATTTCACAGATCTCAAGAAAGATTTATCTGTCTACATCTGAGTTCCTTAATAAGGAAACATTAATTTCACTTTATAAAATTATTCCTTCATTGAGCATAAGATAATTTAAGTATCAAGTCATGTCACATTTTAAGTTTAATATTTTTAAGTACAATACTTTTACTTTCGCTTTTAAAATAACTTCCCACTAGAAATATCTAAGAAATGCACAAAGAAAGGTTTTCCTGAACCATCTGGAAGCAAGTTACTACTGGCTAGTTTTGTGTACATTTTCTACAAATAAGAGCATTCTCCAACATGACCACAGATAATCATCAAATCAGAAGATAGACATTGACACAGAACTATCGTTTAATTCTCAAATTATATTCATATTATATGTTCCAGTCATCCCATTAATTTCTCTTTATTCCAGCAGGGCTAGGGGAAAGAATTCAATCCAAAATTTTACATTGTATTTTCCTCTCATGATTTTAAATATTTTGCATTATATTTTCCTCTCATGATTTTTAATATTCTGGGACTGTTCCTCAGCCTTTGAATGGTCTGACACTTTAGAAAATTATTGTCCTGATATTCTGTACAATGTCTCTGAATTTTCTCCTGGGTAATGTTCCCTCATAATTATATTCAGGCTTTGCACTTAAGCAAAACTACTACAGATATAAAACTACTTTTTAAAACACATCCTATGGCTGTAGAAGATTGCAGTTTGGATTTTTCTCATTACAGATGGTTTTAGTGTGATTATTTAAGGTGATGCCTTTACATTATACAATGTAGTTATTTACTAACTTCTTTGATACTGACTTTAATATTCACTAAGTGTTTGGGAGAAGTACTATAAAATTATGTAAATAACACATTCTTCAATCAAAATTCCAGACACTAGTTTTAGCATCCATGTCTTGTTTGAATTATTACTGTGACGGTTGCCAAATATTGATTTTTCTGGTATCATAATTTCCTTTACATTTTTAGCAGGTGTTCCAACATAAAGAAAAGTTTTTTTCTTATATCCATTTATGTTTAAATTTGTTATAAGCATAGATGAACAAGTAATATTTTAAATAATGTATTTTGTATTCTTATTTATTTTGATATTGAGAGTGTCTCCATGTGATGAGTTTGAATTGTAAAATAATGCAAAAGGAGGTTCCAAGTTCATTAACTTTATATCCATGTGAACCCAGGGAAAGAAAAGAACAAATATAGATTACTTTACTCTTCAGTAAAGTCAATTTTACAAGACAACTTAATGTCTTTTCTGATCTCTGGTGATAAGTTTCCAATTCTTTCACCTAGTGGATGATTTACATGCCCCTTTTTGTCAAATCGCTGACATTAGTTTTGCTAGATGTGTTTTTTTTAAACTACTAATTAGGATTTTAGCAGCACATCTACTAAAATTAGATCATTCATGTGGTCTGTGCACAAGGAAGAAATACAAATTTGTGAAGCAGTTTATATTTTAAAAAGAAAACAAAAATATTTTCATTAAAAATTCAAACATAAAGCAAAGTATGAGCTATAATTATGACTCACATATATCACACATTCTCTCCCTCCTTTCCTCTTTTCTTCCCCACCTCTACTTACTTGCCTGAATTCAAAAGCGAAAATGAAAACCCTGAGGAACAGTGTGAGCGTCAGAAATGATTTTCGCCCTGAATTGAATGCAGAGTGCCCTCTACAGGCACCACGAAGTCAATACAGTGTTTTCAACCTGGGATAAGCTTAGTTAGACCTCTGGCAAGGCAGCATCTACAACCACGCGGTCTCGGTGCCAGTCTGGGTTGGTGCCCTCCGCCCCCCAGTCAGCCAGGGCGCAGCCACAGGAAGTTGTGCTTGGGTGTGCGGCATCTGTAGAGTGATCTGGAATATCACAAAAGCAGAGACGAAATAGACTGGAATCTGGCCAAAAATGCAGGCACAGGGCAACAGCAAGGTCCAAGTTTACAAGAAACCTCCCCCAGCTCCTAGGTTTTTGTGTCAAACATGCAAATACAGTTTTTAGACATTTAGTTAAACTACTAAACAGCCTTGGGTAGAACTTTAGGAATATTCACTCTAGCCTAAACACAGTGTTACTTCAGATATTCCCTGAGCAAACCTTTCTACCTTCACAAGCCTCAAATGTTAATGTTTTTAAACTACTAATGTAAAAAAAAGACTTAATTATCTAAAACATATTCGTAGAGTAATATGTTTATCAAGTAACTTCTTTCTACCCAAAATAGCCAGGAATATATTTAGAGAATTCAAAACAAAACAAAAGCTCAAAATTTGCAGTTTGATTACTGCCTTTGGAACAATATTTCTCATTCTGAGTCACTAGAACTTGTTTGTAATCCCTGGACTTTGAGCATCTGGAAACATTTCCATTATAAAACAACCTACTATCAATTTTTCCTTGTCTCATATTCAAAACTATGCTTTGTTCTCTAGAATCTTTCCTGAAAAAAACATGGCTTATGACATAAGAACAAAGCAGAAAATGTGACTTTGGCAGTGGGTTGCAAGGAAATGTGGATGTCGGAGGTGGGTGAGTGCGTGGAGGAAGGAAAAGCACTAATATCCGAAGTTCTTGCCCTGACTTCGGTGCCTGTCGTTTTGCCCTGCTGAGCACCATCTCTGTCATCTGAACACAGGAGATGAATTAAGTGTTCTTCAAGTTATTTCCAAGATTGTGGCTATCTGTTATATCTATTGAGTGTAATTAGTTTCTTTAGGAATTTACACTACTTGCCAATACTAATGAAGTAACCATACTGTGTAATCATAAAACCTGACTGCTAGTTCTGAGTTACATGCTTACCACACATCAGTAGTGTCAGCTAGAAAGTCAGTGGTTTTAAAATAATAGTATCCTGTAGTGTTAATGTGTGGTCTACAAACATTACAAAAGGGTCCTTCATACAAACCAAAGAGTAACATGTGTCCAAGTGGTTATTTGAGTTACTAATTAATAAGATGTCCAGAATGCTCTTTCAAAAAGCATTTGAGCTGGTTATTTATAGGCAGAAGCTAGAAAAAAGAAAAAAAAAGAATGTTAAAACAAAGTGGTTAGATTATATATGGAAATGTCCAAAAAAGGCAGTAAAATACATCCTATGAGATTATCTTTACTAAAACGTAGGATTTCACAACTTAACAGCATCTAGCCTCTAATTAACTAGTAAAACTTGGGTAATTTATAGCATTCGAAGACATTGTTATGGCTTGTGTCTAAATATCCCCATAAAGTACCATGTGGTCATGAATGGGGCTTTTTTAGAGGTGTGTGACACTTGGACTGATTTATGGCGCAATGCTAGACCAAGGATACTAAGATAAAAGATATGAGTGTTACACGCCCTCAATAGCCTGAATAAGATATAAGGGATAGAAAAGCTGTGATCGTTGCTTGTTGCTTTGCTACCTTCTGCCTGCCCTGGACTATGTCTCCTCTGCAATTCCTGAGTGCATAACACCCGGCCTTGGAGCCAGCCAGTTATGGACTGAAGCCTTTACAAACTGTAAGTTAAATAAACCTTTCTCACTGTTGGGTGACCTTTGGGTGTCAGGTATTTTGTCCCAGCAATGAGAATCGTAACTAAGAGACATGCTACGTATGTTTGAAAATTTGGGGGTGCTTATGTAGTAGAGAACTTTGAACAAGTTATAAAAGTACAAGAGCTCTACATATATGGAAGAAGAAGAAATTAAAGTGTACTCAGACAAAAAGGACAATCATGAGATTTTATTTTCACTTGGTCATGCATAACAGTAAGTGAAGTTAAATCAGTGCTTTTTAGCTTCCTGGATAAAGGGAGGTCAAGAACTTGATCAGTAGCACTATAGACTTCTCTTTAGAAAAACTCAACAAGCACATAATGCATATATTGCTTTGTACTAAATTGGTTTAGGATGATTCTTGGAGCCCCTCAATCTCAACTAAGGTCCCTGATCAACAATTCACAATTTAGAAAAATAGAAACCCCATGCAGGTAGTTCAAGTGTGACAATTTATCCCTGTATCTTATCCCCCAAGCCATCTTAACATCTGACTTTATAGGTCCCTTACAAGTGTTGCCACCAAAGGTTGTTTTCTTTAGCACTAGAGCAAAATGCCAGAAAGAAAATGAAACAAATTATTTGGAAATAGCACAACTTTCCATGGTTCTACTGTGTTAACAATTACTAAGCCTACTGAGAGCCCGCTGGCAGACTAGTGAAATTCAGAGTGAACGCTTACCCTTGGAGAAGGCACTTAATTAACATCATGGGGTTCAAGTTTTCTACCTGAAAACCAATGATAATGAAGAGATAGGGCCTCGAATACAGATCACTGGAATCATAGCTTTTACCCAGCCAGTTGAGCAAAATCAGGGAACAGATCTCAAGGTGAGAATAACATGTACCCTAGTAAAACTAATGCAAGGATTATGTGAGATTTACTTGTGTTTAATAGAATAATAGGTTTTGATAGAATATTCTCTTTTTTCACTGTACTGCAAACTTTAGGTCATAATATTATATTTAAACTATGTTGGATGCAATTATTTAGTGACCTAAAGAGAATATCAGGGTTTATCAACTTTAATTAGTTTTGGTGCTCAATTGTCAGAATTGTGAACTTTATGGGAAAGAAATAAGCCTGGATAAATACTACTTTCTTTTGTCAAATAAATTTAGATCAGATTGAAATTCATGAAACATAATAAATTTCACTAATTAAAAATGGAATGTAAAATTTTTTTCTTCCATGAAATAATTAGAAAATAATCTAAAAGATTTGTTAAGAATGTTGTGAAGCCCAAGTGGATAATGCAGTTGTCTTTTATTCAACGCATAAATTTTTTGATGATCTCATGAAACAAGTTAAATTTTTTTATGCTTTTAAATTATTCTTCTATATACTAAGTTTATAGATTTTCTCTCCTGACTCATTTGTTAGATTGTTTGGTAACTTCCCTAAGCCTTGTGGGATAACGGTAGCATCAATTACTGAACCTCTATAGCAGGCGTTTGCATATGCTAGAACTAACCCACTAACAACATCACAGTATTACATTGTTTTCTTCTTTTTATAAACTAAGCCAACAGGGTTCACAGAAATTAGAGGATTTATACTCTTGCCTGCTATATGCAACTCTTAAAATGTACTGCATCACAAAGCTTCTTTCAGAAGCTTTAGATATAAATTATCAGGTGTTGTAGTTATAGTCACAATTTCAATGACAGTAACAATGCCTGTAAGAAAACAAAGTGCCCACAAACCCTAACACAGGCACAATCCCTAAGTCTCCACCATCCCCATGTCCAGTGCATTCAATTCAACTGGTTTACTGAGTGCCCATGCCTCGTCCCTTCCACAGTGGTCAATGCTGAGACCTGCTTTTCCTTGTGATAATGAAACTCCCCTCATAGTCATCACCACGTGATTCTCTTCTTCCTGTTCACTTTTCCTCTTCCTGTGATCACACAGAGCCTCATTCTGCACCAAGTCCAAAAACCCGTCACTCCTAGGAGAGCCTGGCCTCTAGACTGTGGGCTAAGGGACACCTGTTAACCTAGTCGGCAAACAGAGGAATCACGGTTCCAGCCATGAAGCACAACCTTCACCCACCAGCTGTGTGGAGAGGGAAGAGTAACTATTGGCCCACATCCCTGCTCACTGTTCCTGCTGAAACAGTGCGAGAATCTTCACTGCATGAATTATCAAATTTCTGTAAAACATCAGTACCTTGCAGGAGTACAGTACTAGAGTATTGCTGAATGTTGAAGAACATATATAATTCAAGAATAAAGGAATAAGATAGCAATAAAAGCATAAATGATTGAGCTTGCGTTTGCATTCTCAAGAGGCTCTTAGTGTTTCCTTTCTTGATGATTTGTGTTGCAACTTTACCGGTTTTGAGTTTGAGGCCATTTGCATACATTTTAGATGACATCTAATTTTATGGTTATGTCTCAATTAATGTTTAGGTGTTTTGAATTAAGCCTCTTCATAGAATCTCACTATTCAATATCAACTGTTAATGGAGTTCTTACTATGTTTGTACTAGAGGACAGAGCAAGAAACAAAAAACAAAAAGTCTTCTACATTTGTGTAATATATATGGAGCATATATAGGTGTGAGAGAAGGGGACATTAAACAAATAAAATCTCAAAATAATAAAACATACAGGAAAAAAATAAAACATAATCAAAGGATAGTACTTTGGGACTTACAGAACCAGTTGAGGTAGGTTAGTGCTCAGAGGCTTTCTAGGTGAGATTACATGGGTCAGGACCTGAAGGAAGTGAGACAGCAAGCCAGTGACACTAGTGGAGGCACCAGTGGAGGCTGAGGCCCTAGAAAGACACCCTTATAACTGTAAGGGTTAAGCTTGGAATCCCTTATAACTGTAATAGGGCATTTGTAACAGGGAAGAACAGGAGGAAGGCAGCAGGGGAGATTAGAAAGACACTGAGAGAAAGAAGGCAAAGCTTTAGAGACTGATGGCCAGACAAAATTCCACACCCACGTATTTATCAGAGTCCCAACACTGCCATTAAACTTGAATACTGAGGTTTTAGTTTAGAAAAACAACTCATATGTGAGTATCTTTTATCTTAAAGGAAAAACACAGTAACACTCGTGCCATAGGTTTGACCACTGCCCTAAGGGACCTAGATTATTTTGGAACATGGAGACCATAGTGGGTCATCTCAGAGTAATCCTGTCTGTGATCTGAAATGCTCAGTATCATGTTTGCTAGTGATGATGGACGACCAGAAGATATTGTGACCTTGGCTGGCAAATCTGGTTCAAAATATGTTAGAAAAATGCATCAGGAGCTAAACACACAGTGTAGATCAATTCTGTTTCTATTTAGGGCCCTAATTCACCTGGAGTATGCAGGTACTAAAGAAATGGTATGACTTTTCTTAGAGAAACTTTGAAGATTGATCCAGATTTAATGCTGTGCACTCACAATTCATTGGGTGGTGGCAGATTTACTGTAGATTCAGTAACCTGTATTTTATAATAATGACTTGATGTTACAGACAGCTCTCAAGAAACAATAAATAAGAAGAACAAGACACATTTTGCAGAATTTTTTATTACAAATACAAAAAATTGAGCAAAACTAGCTTTGTTATACAAAAAAGATAATGAATTATGAAGGCATGGAGTAGATCACAGATTCCAAAGGTAGGAAACAGTCATACTGTCAAAAGCACAGATTCTGGACTAGAAATTAAAGAGACTTCCTCCATCTCTCAGTTCTGTGTTTCTTTATACTTCTACTTTTTTGTTATAATCTTTTGCTCATAAAATCTCACTGGGGACTCTCATTGACCTACTGAGGGTCAGTCATTTCCCTGGTCCAAGATTTATAGGCAAGGTCACATGGTTTCAGCAAGCTTGGCTGTGAGAGCCTGCTCTGGGAACCAGGAACAAGAAAGGCACAAGTTTAGGCAGACAACTCAAGCCAGGGCTATGACATACACATCTGATTAGATCTTCCGTTTCCGTGTTTATTTTATTTGGAGGCAACCTTGCAAGGTTCTCCTGCAAGAACCCATTCACAAATCAAAGGATTATTTTTAGTGAGAAATATTAAGGCAGGAATATATATATATATATATATATATATATATATATTTGTGTATGTGTATTTTTTAATCATTTTTGGTGAGAAAAGTTATCCCTCAGTCAGCATAGTATAATGGGAAAAAATGGACATGAGTCCAAATATCTCATTTAAATCTCAGTGTTATCAGTTACTGGTCATGTGATTCTCAGGTAAATGTAGGTCTTGCACTAGATTTTCCATCAGATAACTTCCAGATAATCTTCAGCTATAATGTAATATTTACATTTAGTGTCAGGCAATTGCTTAAGAGTTTGTTCAGAAGTTAATGGAGCTATATAGAAATGTGGTTAATAGACTACCCTATAAGACTGAGTTTCATTTTAGCCCTGCAAATGTTTTGCAATTTGATTTCTTGCAAGTTGGTAAAGTTTCTAAACTCCAGTTTGCCAGTTTGTAACCACAGACATTCCTCATTTAACAACCAAGTTCCATGCCTGTAACTACATCATTAAATGAATTATTCACTAAATGAGGAATTGTATGCAGCATACACATTATTATTTGCAAAACAAAGAAATAGTTGAAGGAAACTCCAACTTAATAACTTTGCTTTTGTTTGTATGACGGTTACCAGTAGCACTATAATGTATAACACAAATAAAACTGCAGTACTGTACTTTACAATACAATAAAAAATTATAGGTCTGTATCAACAGGTACACTATACAAAAAAGAAGAAGAAATTAGAAGTCTGTCAACAAGATGTACTTAACTATCAAAAAAACTTGTAAGTCTGAACAGTCATTAAGCAGGTGGGTCACTAAGTGAGGACTATCTGTATTATACATCATATTATCAAAATAGATCAATAAAAATGATTCATTTTTCTTAAGAATACATTCTGTTCAATAACCTTTAAAATAAAATAGATTTGCCACCAACAAACCATCACATCAGCTGATTTCAGGCAGTATCGATTCCTTACATGTCAGGGATGAAAAATGCTCAGGAAATTCAGGCTATTTTATGATACAACAATGATATTTAAAACCTTTATTCTTATATTTTCTTACATTATTTTCCTGGTATCTTAACTTCCACAAATTCTTAAAGGTTATGTTGATCACACAGTTGATATTGCTAGAAGTTGTGTCTTGAATGTGCAATCTTGGCTCATTAATGAAGACGCTTCTGCAGATCATGGCAAAAGATCAATGAAACTAAAATGTTACTAAAATATCACAGAACCACGATCCTGCTTAACTCTGTAAAAGTCATTGGAAATACCAACTATCCTTGTCAGCTAAATTGGCATTAATGGAGCCACTGGTATATCTACTTCTACAGTAAATACCTCAGAGGACAGAAAAACATATAAATCACGTGTAATAAAGGAGCTTACTAGCCAGAGGTGTAAAACAAAAACTAAACATTTAAAACATAAATAGAACTAAGAATAATAGTGACAATTAATTGTTCAAATATTTCTTGCGATTTCTTGTGTGTGTATATCTAAAATCCTTGAGAAAAATGTGCATTCATATGATTTAAGACATCTCTACATATCAAGAAGTTTCAAAGGTAATGTCACTTCTGAAGAGTTTGTTTATTTCTGAGAATTTGTTGAACTCCAAATGAATCCATTTTATTACCACTTAAGGAACTGTTGGAAGCAAATAGTTATTAGAAGTGAGCACAATAAAAAGAGTACACTGATAAATCTTTCTGGCCTTTTGGCCTTTTGCTCTGCCTATAACCATATGTGATCATTAGATCTCATAAGACCCATGCTCCAAATCACTTGTTTCTGCATTAAAACTAGCAAACCACCTACTTTTTGGATATTGAGGTGAAAAACGTCAGGTAGCTTATTTCCCCAGTATCAGACATTATAGAAGTAACTCATATTTTAAAGACATTTGTGTTTTCATGAATGGTGAGTTTATCTGCACAACATTTAGTGAACATGCCTAAAATGCAATGAACTACTGACTCTCCTCATTTGATGACCGACTTCTATTCCTGTGGCTAGATTTTTAACTGAAACTGATGACCAAATGAAGCATTGTATATGGTATGTACATTACAACATTCAGAGCAAAAAAGGTGATTAAAGGAAACTCCCACTTGATGATTTCATTTTGATTTGTGTAACTCTTATGTGCAATACGTAATGTACAACTACAGTACTATAGAGTATGTACAGTACAATCAGCAAAAATTATGGTACTGAATAAATAAGGTGTACTGTATCAAAAAAAGACATTGAGACTCTATCAACAAAATGTACAGAATCATAAAGCAAAAAAAAATTTTTAAAAAAAGAGAGAGAGAGAGATGAGTCCTAAGTGACAGGTCTTAAGTCCAAACTGTCTTTAAACAGGTAGGTCATTAAATGAGGAGTATCTTTACTGCACAATTATTGTATTCATTGAATAAGAAAATGTTTTAAAGCATGTGGTTTTCTGTGTGCTCAGTTCTTATCATTGCTATCAGACTATGAATGTTTCTGTATCACTGTATATCAGTGTGCAAGTGAAAATTAAACGTTAATACTCCTAATCAGATCTTGTGGCATAGACTAATGAACAGAAAGTAAAATTAGAGTTCAGGAGATTCTAAAGAGATAGCATGTATCAATAACACTCTCCTGACACTGATAAACTCACTGTGCTCTTGAATAATTTTTAACTACCCTTGTCACAAGTGACTGTCTCATGTGCCCTGGGCAGGTGTGAAAGCATGGAGCTGGACAATAAAATCCGAGATCTGATTGAGAGAAATGCTTCTCCTCATCCAAAAGGAGGCACAAAAGAGGCCACAACAAGTCACAGATTTTCATGTTCTCCAAAGGTAAGAAAACACACTTACTTCATCTCAGTACAACCTCAACAGTTTGTTCAACCAGAATTTAGGGGGACATTTACAGTTAGTCATGTACTTCCTTGATGGCTGACAGGATAAAGTGGACCAGTATAAATCTTTCTGATGCAATCACTTCCTGTTACTAAAAAATCCTTTAGTGGAAGTCACCTTCCGGGTCAAAGTGTGCAGGCAGTGGTGGCTACAGGAAAGTGAAGAAAAGAGGCTGCTTTAAAAAAGATATTTTACACAGTGAGAACTCTTTGGAAGAAACAACTTAAATTACTAAAATCAGCACAACTAGCCAAGATCTTTACAAAAAGCCTAATGTGAATAGATTTGGAAGCACAGCTGGCATAAAAAAATTTACTCATTCTTTGATTTTAAAATAACTCTAGTTCTTATTTCCAAAGTAGTTTATGTTCATTGTAGAAACAGAGAAGACTATAAAATCACATAGACATTTACTGTGGTGCTAATGGAGGTTGGGAATCTTAAATAAACATTTACTCTTGTAAGAAATTTGCAACCATAAATTTGTATCTTTTTCTCTTAAAGAAAGTCTCAGAATTTATAATCTTCATAGATCTGTTTCTGAAATCATCAGTAGATATACCACATCTAGAAAACATCTCAGCATTGGACTCTCTCTCTCTCTCTCTCTCTCTCTCTCTCTCTCTCTCTCTGTCACACACACACACACACACACACACACACACACACTTATTTTCTTAGGTTACTATTTCACTTACTAAGATGCTGAAGATCCAGTCCTGTATCTTCCTTTCATTTTTGTAGTAAATACAGTATTTCCTGCATGCTGCATTGAGGTACTTTTTCCTTTTTAAAGCCCACTTCTTCCTGAAAACATTGCCTCTATTTTCAAAAATACCAATGAATGATTACTATTGGCTTTGTGGAAAGCTATAAAGGTACTTTCTTCCCTTCCTTTCTTCTCTTTATACTTTTTCTCCAAGTTGCCAACTATTCACCTATAATACCCACATAGAAGATGATT
Organism: Dolichotis patagonum; assembly: GCA_004027295.1. NCBI lineage: Eukaryota > Metazoa > Chordata > Mammalia > Rodentia > Caviidae > Dolichotis > Dolichotis patagonum. Next base: position 164,484 of record PVJX010000353.1, on the reverse strand, counting down.
GCTCATGGAAATGTGTTCATTTCTGCTCTCACATTTTATTTAGCACCAGAAATAAATCTTATTTCACCATGTTAATCCTCTCCTCTATCAATTTCTTCATGTTCTGTGGTTACCATCTTCTGCTCACGACTGACCTCCTTTCCTCACTTCAGCTCCTCCATCCTCTGGATCTGCCTATACATGAGAAGAACTTTTTCTGTATCCACATCACCATCTCTGTGATAACAAGTGCTGTTGATTTGGGGAACTTAGTGGAAATTTGTGTCCCCCTGTAAGACATTGGGTTTCTCACCAACTCACTGATGAACTTCATTCTCCCACATGCTATACTTCCAAGCAAAGGATAGAAGACTCTTAGTTGATGCTTTCTATCTTCCTTTGAATATGAGGCAAAGACATCTACAAAGAGATCTAAGATTTAAGGAAATTTGGGGAGATGTGAAATGGCCAATAGGAAACAGAGAGTCCAAAGAGTTGAGTAAAACTAAAATGAATAGCTAGAAAGCAGGGAAGACCCAACTTAGTGAAAAACACAACTTTATGAGAAGACCTATAACTAAACAGTGTTGGAGCTCCTATATTTTCGTTCTTTATCACCTTGTACCAGTTTAACATTATACGGTCATATCTCAGTTCACGATCTTAATTGGTTCCATGATTCTGGGGCAGACCACTGCATTCATGTTCCAGGGAGGAGGATGGCTGTGTGCTCATCACCTGACGTGGAGTTGAAGAATGGAAGCAAAACTTTGCCTGATGCTTCTGTTTGGAAACTAAATTATTCACAAACAGAAACTTTCATGAACTGAGGTTATTGCTGTACTCAACCCTCCTCCACTTTAAATCTATGTGAAATCCCAGGTACGTTATGAGTAATGTGCTAACTCATTCTTACAGTCACAGCTGATCTTATTGATCATCTCATCCCATACTTTCCCTCCACCCTCACCACACTAATAACCTCTAATTTGATCAATCCAATGGTGACTTGAGATCTGATCTTTTGTTTGCCCTCTCATTTGCATTTTGCACTATTCACTAAGTCAACTTCCTTAAAATGCCTTCTTCCACTGCCTTTAATCCTTAAATCCTCCTCCCTTTCTTTCAGGCATTTTCTTCTCACTCACCCTCACTGGCTTCCAGTACATCTCCTCCCTGTTCTGTTAGTGTTACTCAGGGCTCTGGTCATAGTTCTTGGCTTACTAGTCTGAGATACATGCGGATGCCATTAGGCATGTGTTCTTTGTGAACAGGAAGTCCTTTTCTCCACACACTTCACTTTTACTCAGCATTTTCATATCTTTCCTGATATCTGTACTTTTCTTGCCTTCCACTTCAAACACACCTATGGAAGTTGATAGATTAATTCAGTAATCCAAATTTAGGTGTGATCCTAGATTCTTAAAGGGTACCATGCTGCACAACTCAAAGTGTTGTCTTTCCTTTATCCTGGTCCTTAAGTCTCTAAAGATTTTACCAATTCTCCCTTTTCAAGATCTTGTGACTTTGGCTCTTTTCATTCATCCCATCAACATAGATCTTGCTAATGCACAAGTGCTTACACTATAAAAGGAATTTCCTTTTACCTACTTCAGAAAGTTCAAATATTTTTGCATGACATAAATTCCTTCATGATCTATGCTTTGCTACAGTTAGCATAAACCATCAGGAAGATTTGTTGAGCTTCTACTATAAGAGGTGTTTATAGTTAGTTTGATATATACAACAACATTTAGGTAGGGTTGTCTTTGCCCTCACTTCCCAGAAAAAAAAAAAGGTTCATAGAAATTATAAAAGTTGCCCCAAATTCAAAAAGTCATAAAGTGCTAATCTCAAGATATGAAATGACCCATACACATATTTTTCTTGCAGTATCATACTGTTTTCTATGCATTCTTCCACTTCTCAAAAGGTACCTCATGTTCTAGGCACCCCAGAGTCCTTTAGAAGACCATGAAGTTTCATGTGCTATGCCTTTAACTTGCTAACTATTCTTGAAGAAAACCCTTGCCTCCTTGCTCATTGGCTGATTTTATGACAGTTCAAGCTTTTCATGGTAACTTTCACCATTTTCTATTGTCCATTACAGCATTATATAAGTTTTTCTCAGCTTCATCCTAAAGCCTTGCCTTTACTTACACATTGTTCAGGGTTTGGTTTCTTCAGTTTTGTAATCATTTATGCATGTGCTTGTTTTCTGTGCCAATCATGGGCCTCTTGAGGGTGGAGTTTAAAGTACTGCATAAACACAGATTTTTTTCTAGCAGACAATGGTAATAAACTAGGCCTCTTGAATCATAATAAAACTAGGTTTACAATCAATTTATCCCCAGAAACCCCTCTACAAATAGTTCTCAGCCTCTGCAGAAGGAAATCGAATGCACATTACATTCATAAATCCAATCCTTCAGTTGCGTGGAAGCTACCATTTGGTGTCTCTCATTCTGGTCTCCTGAAGTGTCCCACTGCTGCTGGCTTTCATATACTCACCTGTCACTGCTGCTCCTGGATGTCTGCTGTACCACTCTCAGGAGCACTGGTGGGTACCCTTTGCCATGTTAATTGTGCCAAGTAGATGTCCTTCAGGGCTCCAATGGTAACTAACACTATCACTCCCTTCAGTGATGTGAAGAGACTTTTCCCCCAACTTTAACTATGTGAGTTCCTAATGTAATCATGCACATTCAATCTCTGCCAGAAATATACATCACAGTACTTTTAGCTTTTCAGTTTTTGGGTTTAAGCTACTGTCTATTGAGTGCCCACTCTGAGCCAGCACTTCGCAAAGCACTTCCCTACATTAGGCCATTTATTCTTACCGTTCTGCAGATGGAGAAATTGTGGTTCAGTGAGGTTAATTTTCTCACATCTTATAGCTTTTAGATTCTGTACCTAAACTTAAATCTGTCAAATTTCTGGAACCACTGACCTCTACTTCCTCCTTTTAGTTTTCCCTTCTTTGTATAAGTCATTGGGACGTTAGCCAGATCTCGTAGGTGTCAGGAACAATGTGGTCAATGGAGTAGTTCTTCCCCGCTGGGCCTAAAGCACCACCTGTGGATCAAACCATTGGGGCTTTACCCTCTCCCCAGGGTAGTCCCCCAGAACAACCCCAAGGAGTCTCTCATCTTCATCCCATTCTGCCTCTAGTGTATCTTCTTCAGTTGTTCTCAGAAGGTGTCTTCAAATATTAGATTTATGGAGGAAACACAGCTTAGTTCACAGCTAGAATTTACTATATTATTATTTACACAATCTCACTCTGTAGACAGAAATCCTACAATGAGAACAACAACAACAAAAAATGCCTTTAGATTCTTGCTAAGATACAAATGGATCTGGGAAATAAAGTTAACAAGATGTCTGTTTCAGTATGACAAGAGCAAGCTGATAACCAAGGGACTAAGAAAGGTATCTTTCTTTTCCCATTGAATGAAGTCAGCATAAAATGGTAACATAGGCTTGTTTTTCAGGAGCCAAATGTTAATTTCTTTATTACTTTATGTGATGGTAAGGGTGTAGCCAAAGAAGAGACGTGATTTAGTGAAAGGGCTTGACACGTAGCAAGTTCCCTTTTTACAAAAACTACTATTGCCAAGAATAAGGAAAGAGAGAGAATTACTAGAAGAGAAATAGACTGACTCATGGCTCTAAGGAAATGGAAAAGCATTATTAATGAGCAGGAGAAATATACTTAATATTCTAGGAGAGTTGAAATAGAAAGTTAATGGACAAAGGTCATTTAAAGTCTTGTTAGGTACAAGAAAAATAATTGTCTTAGTGAGACTGATATTGTTTCTAAAAATGTACATTAGATGAAAGTTCATTAAACAAAGTCATCCTTATGCTATGGAAATGTTAAAGAACCTGCAACAGAACATCTTCAAATTCAAAAAAAAAAGGGATAGGAAGCTCAAATGTGCTTGTTTGATAAAGAAATCCAAGGATGGAACCTGGGAGTGAGAAGGCAACTCAAATTTCAAAAAAATCCAGTAGAATTAAATTTGCTCAAGAACTCTGTCCTGTCTTTGGCTTATTTTCCTTTCTCTGATTTCAATTTATGGGCAGTTATAACACTTTGGTTTTAAATGACTTCTTGTACAACTTAATGGAGAATTACCTAGTGGCTGGAGACAAATTCTAGACCTCAATATTCTTTCCTATGTAAAAAACTAGAGGAAGAGTCTGTGTAGTTTGGAGAGTAATATGAATGTAAGACCGAAAAGATAATGAGAGGTAAAACTTGGAAGCAACCTATATGTCCATCAAGATATGAATATCAAAAGAAAATGTGATATTTACACACAATAGCATACTAGTCTAGCATAAAGAAAGTTAAACCTGAGTCATTTCTGGGGAAATGGATGTACTCTGAGACCATAATATTAAATGAAATAAATCAGACACACAAGTTTAAATATTGCATGGTTTCTCTTATGTAAGAAACCCAAAATACAAACAAAGAGCAAAATAAAAGAGATAATAAGAAGTAGTGAGATAGATAAATCTCAAATGGGAAGGGGATCAAGAGATGAGGGAGAGGGATGAGACGAGGGGAAAAAGGATTGCAAAAGGAATTAAGATGTGTTGCACACATGGACCAACTCCAAACAAGAAATGGAAGCATTATGTACTGCAAATGTGTACAAATAAAAATGAATGAATAAATAAATAAAATTGATACCAATATTTAAAAAGATTATGAGCAAAAAATCTTTTGCCAACTATAGTAAGTTGATGCACATTTTTGTTACCATATTGTAAGGAATTTCTTGAGTTAGAGACCACCAGATTTGTGTAAAGGCCATGAAATTTATTGTGCTTAGGTGCAGGCAGACAGAGGGCAAAAAGGCCATCTGTAGGATACAGAGAAAAACAGAGCTTTTTTTTTTTATAGGGCTTAGGCAAAGGGGGCATCAAATGGGGAGCTCATGCAAGGAACTTCTGATGAAGAGGTCTGGGCACAGATCCATGGTCAAAGTTCTCCAGTATCTAAGTGGTGGAAGTCCTTGGGGCATCTAGTGTAAATGTATAAATATTTTCATAGGTCCTAGTACTTGGAAGATTCCATATTGTTTCTTATTTTTCCCTTATGACCTCCTGTCTGGTGTTGAGGACAGCAGTAGTAGTGCTGGTCTGGGTTTTCTCTGAGAACAATGCTGCCACTGAGGTTTGGAGCTCAGAAAGTCATGCCTGGATCAAGTCTGATGCATATCACTGAAACAAACAATCTTGTTTCTCTTCCCTTAGTCCTTCTTTAGAAGCCTAAATTAGCTTTATTCTTTATCAAGATTCAATTATCAATGGAAAATATTTCCATTTTGATCATGATTGTAGTTTTATGATCCAAATCTTGTTTTCTCATTTGTAAAATGGATTTTATCCATAAAGTAAAAGAAAATGTGAAAGCATTTAGTAAATGAAAATTATTGAATGAATAGTTATCAACAGCAAAATGCTAGTGGGATAAGCTTGAGTCTCAGAATTTCCTTAACTGTTAGTCTCATGCAGTTACTGGCCTCCTCTTTGGACCCTCTTGTTTTGATCCATCTTTCTTTTCTGTTAGAAAAAAAAAGTTGTTGAATTGTGGCATAAGGATCTATTTACTCTTCATTAACAAGTATTTGAAAAGCTGGCTAGAAAAGTTCTGGCTGAGTTCTTAGGTGGTAAGATAGTCTGTCTTAGCTTGGCTGCTACACTGTGTGTTCTTTACAGCTGGCTGCAGGGAAACAGTGAAACTATTTAAAAGAATCATGTTCATTCTGTTGTTCTTAATGTTTGGCTATTAGTTTTCAGTCTGCTGATTCTAAAACTGTTTTAAAATATCAATGTTAAACAGGTTACCTAAGGAAACCAGGTTGTTCCCTAAAATATCGTCATACTGTAAGATTGCTCCTTTGTTTAATCTGTGACATATTTCTCCTTCTGTTCATCACAGGGAATCCAAAGGGCTTCCATCAAACAGGACTACCAGTATATATCCAGATAAGGAGGTCTCACTGTGTATGCCCAGCTTGAAGTCTTATCTCATAACACAGCACACCACTGGGCACTGCAGAAAAACAAAAACATAGGTCCATAAGCTAAAAATGAACCCTAGAATGAAGAATTAAAACTCTTAAGAAATTAGGGATATGAAACCTCACTCTAACTTTTGGGAGAATTTACTTAGTGTACAGAAAATTCTTTACCGACAGGAAACATAAAACAATTGAAAAATAAACCAAGGCTCCTTCCTTGTTAATAGGTAACAGACACTTTTGAGTAAGATGCTTTCTGTCTTATACAAAAGTTTTCAGTTCCAATGTTGGGAGAATTTTCCCCAAGTTCCAAATAGGAGAGTTATAGAAAACTGAATGACATATTTTTTGAAGAAAATGTAAACAACAGGTGGAAGAAGATTGCCTTGGCTTAATAAAAACAGCCATAGTTAAGATTCCTACCGAGGTCAGGGAAGAAGAATGACAACTCAGGGCTTATGGAGGAAAGCATCAAGACTCGAAGTGATACGACACATCTTTATGGAAATTGCAAAAGTTAATTAAAATAATATAAGAGACCTAGAACCATACAAAGAAAAGAAAGAGAATTGGGGGTCTCAGGGTTTCAACTGATTGAAAGCTTGGAGTAAAGGTAGTATACTTCCTCTTGGAGTTATCATTTAACCTTTGTCTTAGGTCAGACGAATGTTTCTAGCAACTAAATTTGGCCATGCCCTCTATTTTAAGAAAGAAGAATACTAATGTGACCCTTAGGATTAAGAAATTTTTTAACTCGTGAGAATACTAAGGAAGCAAAATATGTGGCTGGAGAGATACTCACAATGAACATATTTGTAAGTTTTTTATTTAACAAACACATTATGTTGTTAATCAGTTTAGCTTTGCAACAAGATGTGAACCTCTCAAAGGCACTTCCAAACCAAAGCTGAGTTTTTGAATTTAATATTCAGTAAGGCTTCACATTTCTAGTTTCATTGAAAGCAATTTTTATGAGTATGGAAAAGGTACTAGCAAAATGTACACTTCCAGCTATAACTGAAAAATATTTACAACATTCTAATATCATCTTCCATATGAAATACATTATAGAACCTTTTTATATTGCTTTGTTCCTGTGGGGAAAATAAGATGTAGCTGATAAAGTACAGTAGAGCCTTGGTTAACAAACAATTCAATTTTCAAGCCAAAACATCCAAGGAAAATTTTACTTCTATTTGTGAACTCTGCATTGGGTGACATGACTGTAGCTATTTTTCCTGCATCAACATGAAAATATCCATCTTCCCCAAAATCATGGAATAATCTAAGTTTGTGAACCAAGATATCACTGTATGCAACTATCATTTACAGGCATAGTTTTAAAATGTATTGCCTTAGTTCTCTTTCCCCAGAGGTATCCAAGCTAATTTGGATAATTCTCTATAATGATATAGAAAAGATTCCATTGTTAGTGGAGTAAAAACCAGAAAATAAGTAAGAGATATATATGTCTTGCTCATTTTCATGTTGTGGGACTTAGCAAAGTTATGTGATTCATAGTTAAATATTTATTATAATATTTATTATGAGAATTAAAGTATGAATGAAGTTGAAATCAACACATAAGCAAAGAACAAGAGACACAAAATAATCTGTGTTGTTATCAAATGATCAGAGATTTATTCTCCTTCAGAGAGAAATTTTTTTTAATTAAAAAGTAGAATTACAATTTTTGAAGGTTATTTCTCTTTTCTGATCCCTGGTCTTTGGCCATAAAAATTATTCTCTAGGCAAGCAGTGATAGGATTGATGTTATGTTTAGATCCAAAATGTTTCTCAAAAGTGTCATGTTCACAGGTAGAAAAGGTTCATGTTCCTCTTCAAAGGAGCCACATAATTGGTGCCACAACCTGGAAGAGTGAATTCTTGCCTCTGTCTTCTCCCTTCTTTCTCTGCTTTTTGGCTGCCACAGAATGAGCAGTTTTCCTTCACTGTGCCCTTCCACTGTACTCTTCCTGCCTCGGAGCCAGCCAACCACCAACTGAATCATACTAGAAAACTTGAGCCATACAAACCTCTTGCCTTTTAAGTTGCAGGTATTGATTATTTTGTCCCACCGATGAGAAAGTGAAAAATAAAGAAAATCAGTACTAAGAGTGGTGTCACTGGTACTAGGATAAGACTCAAAATTCTTGTTACTGTACCTGACCATATGGTTTGGAGCTTTTGGAACTGGTTTGTAGGGTGAATTTGGAATGGTTTGTTCATGGTGGCTAGAGAAGTCTTAAAATGCTAAGATTCTGCTTGGCAAATAGGAGGACAGAATGGTAAATGGAACATGGACAGTAAAGACCTCCAGGCTCATTATGTTTCAGTAGGGAATAAGAACTCTATTGACAATGGATAAGAGATAATGTATGCTACACTATGTCAAAAGGCTTGCCTGTATTTTTCCTGTATACTAAGACTTTATGTGAAGTGGAATTTAAAGAAGGTCCATCAAGAAGTGGACTAATTGATCTGGTAGAAGGAATTTCAAAGCAGCCCAATATTTAGGCTGTGGTTTAGGTACTGTAGGTTGCTTTGGGTAGATCTACATTAAGGATTGAGGGGAGGACCAAAATGAATGATTTGAAAAGTTTATAATTTCATCAGAAAGGAAGTGCCTAAAAAATTAGGGCTTAAGGGAGATACTTAGATGCTCACAGAAAACATTAGCATTAAAAAGAAGTCAAACATTTTTCATTAGCACAATAGGAAAGATGTATTAAACCTACCCCAGAATGGTCAAAACCAACCTTTTCAGGTTCAATGGAATAGAAGGGTAAACAACTTTGAAAGACTTTGCTTTGAGAAGAGAGCACCAAGGAGCTCAGCTTTTTTAGGGCCATCTAAGGAAGTGTTTCCCAGAGTTCAGTTACTCACGGACCCAGATGCCCCTACAGCAGTGGTCCGGGGGTCTAGGATACTGCTGGATCTTGCAACAGACCTTGGCCTTATCCATATGGCATCAGTTTTTTAGGCATATAGAGTACAAGATGAGTGGAGTAATGAAGGTTTTCATCCAGATTTAAAGAAGTCCGGAGAGACAGACAGTACTGAGAAGACAGTGTGTGAAGCTGTGAAAATAAAGCTGGACATTCAGTGAGGAACCCTAAGAAGCTGGAAAATTCAGATGTCTCAGTTAATTTTCTCATTGTTGAGACAAAATTAAGAGGAAAGTTTTATTTAGTTCACAGTTTGTAGAGGTTTCACTTCATAATTAGCTGACTCCAAGGTAGGGTGGTTTGGCAGAGCAGAAAAGCTTCCTCTGGGCAGATATAAAAAACAACGCAGAAGGGAAAGACACACCTCATGTATCCTGTCTGCCAGGATTAGGGGAGTGACAAACCAATCAGTGTACTGATTATTAATCACCCATCCTTAATCCTACCATTGCACCATGAATCAATCACAAACTCTTGATTCAACCAACTCTGAAAAAGTCCCCACCTACAAATTATGAATCTTTGGAAGAACATCTAGACACAAAGCATAACAATAGAAACTTGTAATATCTACTGAGGAAAGCTGGAGCCAATGAGTGGAACCAGAGAAGCCATAAGGGTTACAGCCAGCAATGCCATAGGGGCAGGGCTATCAAAACCTTTTGTATCTTACACTTAGAAGCAACCTTCCCCTGGAGGTGGACACAAAGCTACAGGATTTAATATTTGATCTGTTGGATTTCAGTCTTGCTTTAGTTAAACTGATTTTTATTGTATTTTTTTCCTGTTTGAAATGGGAATATTTGCCCTATGCCATTGTATGTAAGCAGTGTTTAATTTTCTTTTGCAGTTTCACAGAGACTCACAGTTAAGAATTTGCTTTGAATCTCAGGAGAGATCTTAGACTTTTCAGCAATGCTAGAATTAAGACTTTGGTGACTCGTACAGATGGACTAAATGCATTTTGCATATAAGATAGACAAAAGTTCTTTGGGTCCAGGGGAAGAATGTTGTGGTTTAGATTAAATTGTTTCCAAAGTTCTCACGTTCAAAAATGTGGCCTGGACACTGTAAGTTTCACCAGAAAGAATGTATTCTTGTCCCTGGCTCCTCCCATCTCTCTCTGCTTCCTGCCTACCATAGGGTGAGCAGCATTCCTCTTCCATGCTCTTCCACCAGGCCATTTCTGCCATGGAGTCAGCCAACCCTAGACTGAATCCCACTGGAACCCATAAGCCAAATAAACCCATCCTCTGTCAAGTTGTGAGTGTTGAGCATTTTGTTTCAGAAGTGGCAAAGTGACCAATACAACCAAGATTAGTATTTCATATGACTTCAAAAGTCAAGCTAATTTAAATCCCATGAATTTCCTAAATTATGTATTTAATGACTCAGGCTCCTATGTTAAACAAGTGCATGATATCCTGTCCATTAAATTTTTGGTTGTTGTATATCTTTCCAGGATTATTGAAGGTAATAAACAAGAGATATTAAATGAGTTTTGGTGTGGATTCAGTGATTTGGGGCAAATCATTTAACATCTATGAACTTCAGCTTTACTTTTATTAACATCAAAGATGCCTTTTCCAACACTTGGCAGGGGGGTTATACAGTTCAAAACTATATTTCAAATCACAGAACTCAATTATACAAAATTATAGTTCTGTTTTTAAAGCTGAATTTATTTTCAATCTAAGACCTTCTAATTGACCCTTAGAAAATAATTTATTCTGGTTGATTGCAGGAAATCTCAATCATTTTGGTGTTTGAGGGGAATAATCGGTCTTCACTGTAGTCTTATAGTCACATGTGCAGTTCCTTCTCCATCCTCTTCCTAATGACATGTAGTTCTGTGGTACAAATATCATGAAATGATCTGGGTGGAGTAAGGTTATCAGAAGTAAATATAGAAAATATTATGGAAGACCACAATTTATACTTCAAAACTTCTGCCACAGAATTATGAATGTTTATTAGACATTAACCAACATTAAATGAAAAATTTTAAAGGAGGCCTTTTTCCAGAGGCAAAGTAACATTGATCCATAACAAAAATGGGGAAAAGTAAAATATTTATCTACAAAATGAATAAAAAGGAAATGTTCCAAAGCAGAATAGCTCTTCAAAGATGTCTTGACACTCCAACTTCATTATTTCTGGTTTGTAGGCAAAACATAAATTAGGATATCCCTTCAGACATTCTGTGTCCTAGAAACAGAATGTTCTGAGAAGTAGAGGTGTACTATGATTTCCTTAATGGAGACTCATACATGAACGGATCCTTTCAATAAAAAATATATTACATCACTACTCTGCTCTCTGAAGATACTATATTAGTTCCCAAGGCTAACATCGTAACTATTGACCCCACCTTTAAGAATTTTATAGCTTGTCTAGGAGAATGAAACATAAAACTAACGACTGCTTTGTGATAAGTGCTAGACTTGATGCTTCACAACTCACAGTGAGATCACAAAGCAATAAATAAGAAACTCTGACAGGGGTTCTTTGCAAGGGAGCTTTAGCTCTGTTGTGGAACACTGATAAATCTGCAGGCTGGAAAGTTTCATAAAGTCTCCAGTTTCAGAAAGACTATAGACTATTCAACAAAAGCCAGTTTGTCTTAGACTGTATCTAATCTGTAGTAAAAGCTAGATGCATAATCAAAACAGACTTTGAACAACATTGCTATATTGCATGGGGATAATTGTTCCAGAATCCTTCCCTGCAGGGGCAGAAGCACATATGTCCATGATGCTGTGAAATCTGGGACATACTCTTTCTTGATCCTCAGGGGTCTGGGGATCAAAGACAGGAGATTTGCTAGTTTAGAAGCCAAGAAGTTGCAGTTTCTGATATGTAGATCTCTTATAATTTATCGAGATTATATCTGCTTCAGGTACAATATACAATAGATTTTTGTTAAAGAAAACAGGATTTTGCGTGTGTGTGTATGTGTGTGTGTGTGTGTGTGTGTGTGTGTGTGTGTATCTTGCATGCAGCCATGAAAATACTAGGCATTATTTTAAGCTCAAGAAATATGAAGACAACACACAGAAATTGATATCATGAAGTTTATACTTCAGTGATGACAATGATTAAAAAAGAAAAATGTCTAGTCTACACATATTGGCTATAGGGAAAAATAAAGCCAAAAAACTAGCTAGTATGTTTAGGAGGAGAGTGATGTCAAGCCAGAAAGCCAAGTTCTCAATAAACAGGTGACATTTACCATTGTCATCAGAGAATAAATTCAAAAAGCCAGGATATGGAGCAGAGTGAGGAAATGGAAGGATACTGAGGAAGAAACTAGAGAGACATGGGGCAGATTGTGCAGGACCATGTGGGTCACTGTAGGGAGTTCTGCTTTCACTCTGAGTAAGACTGGAAGCCACTGCTATGCTCTGTGCAAACAGTAGCTGAAATGACACTGAGAAGCCTCATAATGCCTACCTCACTGATAATGGAGGAGGGGAGCAAATGGAAACTTTCAGGTTACTTCCACTGCCAGATAAGAGGGGACAGTGTTGAGTCAGCCTAACAGTGCCATCTTACCCAACGTCACATAACCAGTAAGTGATGAAAGTAGAATTTGACAAAGAGTCATCGATCATTTACCACTGGAAATGCCCTTAAAACATTCTTATAAATAAAATCATGAAGCAAATATTAAAGCCCTCATTTTGACCACGTTATGAAAAGGCATGTTTATCTCATTGTACTACTTGGTCGTTAAACTAGGAAGTCTCCAGGTTCTTGTGGCAGTAGGAGCCTGTTCTTTCTGGCTACATTTTGAAAGTGTCGATAGAACATTCAGATAAATTGCATTCAGATTTTGATAAGAAAAGCAGAGTCAAAGATGACTCTAAGCGTTTTGACTGGAGAATGAAAATTGTCATTTATTGGGATGAGGAAGACAAGCTTCAAAGGGAAATCAGAAAACAGGTTTTAGATAGGCAAAGGAGGTGACTTTGAAGCTTCTCAGTCAAACAGACAGGTAGGCAAGTAACCCTGGAGTTCAGACTGCTGGCATTCCCAGTGCCTGGGTGAGCTGGTTATTACATATTTTCACTGCCGCAATGCATTGAATAATGCAGTATCCCTTTTGCTAGACTGGTATTGCACTTGCCAGCCTCTCCTGTTTAATACATAACGTGCAGCTCCAGGCTTGTTTGTACTAAAAAAGCCATTTATCATGTCATTCGTGTGCTCAAAGTTATTCCGCAGGAAGGTGCTATAAAATCAAAATTATAATCTGAAGTTTAATCCTTTTATCTTTTCACTGAAATTAACCCCGGTACTCCACATGACCTCTACTCTAGATAAGTGACTTGTTGGAACCCTTCATACGTAGGCTTTTCCATTGCTGGTCTGTTTCACTAATTTGCCCCTGTGTAATGTGACATCTCAGCTTTCCCCATCCATCAAAAGTCTACCTATCCTTCGAAGTCTGGTAGAAACTCCAACTTATTCCACGATTATTAAAGCTTGAGAATGAGTGCTGTGTTTTCTATCTTGATCATTTATTTGCTGGTTTTCATTTGTTGTCCAGTTTTTCATATACGTACACTTATTCACATATGAGTATGCATATTTATGCATTTTGGTGTGTACATGCATATACATGTTTATATGTTATGTGTGTATAGTTATATAAATGTATGAATCTGTATGCATTTCTTTTGTTTAGAAATTTAGTCATATTTGCAGTATACAATGTTTATGTTCTTTATTTGGAGTTGGTATCTGTATGTAATGTCTCAGTTCCTCTTTTCATTCCTTTTCCTACCTCCCACACCTTCCCTCATCCCTCTGTCCATGTCTTGATCCCCTTCATATCAGAGAAAAATTTCTCCCCTATTTCCTATCATCTATCTTTCATTTGCCTTTATATATATATATATATATATATATATATATATATATATATGATTTCACATCATGCAATATTGAAGCTCACGTCTTGATTTTTATTTCATTAAACATTATGGTCTCAAGGTTCATCCATTGTCCTACAAATGACTCAAGTTTACCTTTCTTCATGGCAGAATAGTACTCCATTGTGTATAAATTCATTTTCTTTATCCATTCATCTGTTGATGAACATATAGGGTTCCTCCAAGACTAGGTGTTATGAATTGTGCTACTTTAAATATGTGTATGCATGAATCACTGTTAATATGATATATTTAACTCGAGTCCTGGGTTGGACCAAGGGTGTAACTCAGTGGTACAGTGCCTACCTAGCAAGCACAAGGTCTGAAGTTCACTTCTCAGTCCAAAAATGTCTGCATCAGGTGAAGTTTCTAAGTTTAGACTTTTGAGAAATCGGTATACTGATTTTTCATAATGATTGTACTAGTTTATATTCTTACCAATGATGTAAGAGGTTTCCTTTTTCTCCACGGCCTCTCTAGAATTTGTTTGGTATTTGACTTTTTTGATGATGGCCATTCTTTCTGGGGTAAAATGGAGTCTGTATCGATTAAATTTGCATTTCTTCAATGGCCACTGATGTTAAGGATTTCTTCATGTACATTTTTGGCCATTTGAACGTCATCTGTGAGGGTCCTACTTACTTCACTTGTCCAGTTTTTAATTGAGTCTTTTATTTTGAGGTTTCTAACTTTTTTGAGTTATTTATGTATTCTACATATTAGTGCTCTGTCCAAGGAACAGCTGGAAAATTTTTTTCCCATTTGTTGGTCTTCTTTTCACTCTGTTGGTTGTTTCTCTTGCTATGTAGAAGTTTTTAATTTGACATGATCCCATTTGTTGTTTCTCAGTACTAGTTTCTGTGTAACCCAGGTTTTGTTCAGAAAGTCCTTACTTATGCCTATGCCTTCAAGGTTTTTGCCTACTTTATCTTCCAGCAGGTTAAGTGTTTTTGTTTTAACAGTCAGCTCTTTGACCCATCCTGATTTTAGTTTAGTACTTGGTGAAAGATATGGGTCTAGATTCAATTTTCTGCATGTAGATAGTTTTTCCAATGTTGTTTATTAAACAGATTATCTTTCTTCCTGTGTATTTCTGGTCTTTTGTCAAAGATCGAAGAGTTGGATGCACTTGGAGTTGTTTCTACATCCTCTACTCTATTCCATTAACCCTCATATGTGTTTTTGTGTCAGCATCATGCAGTTTTTATCATGGTAGCTTTGTAATATAACTTTAAGTCCAGAACTGTGATATCTCCTGTTTTGTTCTTGTTACCTAGGATTGCTTTTGCTTTTCTGGGCCTCTTCTGGTTCCATATGAATTTTAATATTGTTTTCTCTCATTCTGTGATGAATTTCACTGGTATTTTGATTGAGATTATATCAAATCTGTATATCAGTTTTGGAAATATGACCATTTTGAATATACTGGTTCTGTTATCCAAAAACAGAGGATTGTGTATATAAATTTGATTGTAAGCAGGAACAGTTCCTACTTTTCATTAGAATTCACTCTATGATGTGCATTGTGACTAATGTTTACATTATGAATAGTCCTGTCCTTTTGCCATGTAATTTGATTAGTGACCCTATTTTAAGTTCAAAATTTGTTAATATCTAAGTCTTACATGTATTACTGCAGAGAGCAACCCACCCTAGGAAGAAGATACTATCATGATCCCATTGTATAAATATGTAAATTAAACTTTAGACTCTTCCAACATCTTGGCCAAAACCATATGAGTAATAGAGCTGAGATATGAATGCAGATTGTTTAACTCAAGGGCCAGATTTTTTCTTTTTTTGTCATAGCTTGATCCTCTGCCTTTTACCTAAACAGTACATTTATTTAAAATGTCATACACATAGATTTGGGGAAAAAAGATTTGCCAAACAACATCCTAAAAAGACGTTTTAAAACATACTTATCTTTTTTACCTGCCAAGGAATACCTCCATGATAAACACACGCTTCTGGCCTTTGCATAGATTAACTTTCAGAAAATTACTTCCAACTCAGATGGTAGTTACAGATCAATTACTACAGATTGGTAGTTCCTTGTTCTTTCCCTGATCACATTTGTTTGGTAAAGTTTTTCCTCTGCATAATATTTAGCAATGAGAAGTCTTCAAAACAGCCTGGAAAACATGGAGTGACACCTGTGTTTCTCTGAAAGTTGTTAGGTTTTTATGAGGTTTCTCCTGAACCAAAGCTTTACTAAAAGCCAGACACTGGGAATATGTAACACCTGTGAGAAGGCAGAGGCGAGGCAAATGAGACAAGGATCTCTAGTGTAGTCCTTAGGCTGAGCAAGTGAGAGTCCCATTTCCCTCAAAAGAAGAGTTGTTCATTTGTAAGTAATCATATGGCTCTCTTGAGCTAATAAGAAATGTGTTTGTTGTTAATCTGCAAAGCAGAAGAGGGGAAAGAATTGTGATGAGAAATACAAAGCACAGGATTTCCACTTAATAGAAGCCATCCCACCTAAAGTAAGTGTGCATCAGGGGACCTTGACAGAGACCCAGGAGACAATGCAAGAAAACTCTTTCAATTCACTTTTCTAGGTCCATGTTAACACATCCACTGCCTTTTTATAATCAAATACAAACATAAATCTGAAAAGAACTTTGAACTACTTAACTTTATCACTGCTCTGTGTTTGGGATGGGGTGGGGTGGTTATATGTGTGTGTATAAGGAAAATTTTTACATTAGCTTTTTTTCTTTTTTCATTTTTATTCTAATGAGCAGATTTTACTATTGACAAGTTGTCAGAAAATTTCTCCAAGAAATCTCTGCTTCTATCCTCTAAATAGAGCATGTTGAGGCATCACTTTTACTTTTACAACTCTGAATGAACAATTTGATTCTCACCTATCTTTTTGAATATTGTCTTAAGACAACATCTCTCCTTTTCAAGCACACGTATCTTCAAAACAAAACAAGAAAATAGCAGGGAATAAATACACACAAACTCACAAAAAGTCCATGAATTTGTTGTATAATAGTTAGATAAATAATTATCAATTCATTCATTCAGGAAAATGTGTCACACACTGGTTTTGTGCCAGGATACTTTAGATAACAAGATAAATACATTCATAAACAGTTGTGATGCTTGGCGAAGTGCTCTTTCTGGCTGGGTAGAGGAGGTCAAGATAAGATTAGAAGGCAGGAGAGGCAGAAGCTAGGTTTTTCTGGTCACTGGTTAGAAAATGATGCATTCAAGGTCACAGATGGGAAGCCATCAGTACTCATTTCAGGATCTGGAGGAACTCAGTATGGCAAGAACACAGAGAGGAAGAATGGTGAGAGATTAAAGAAAAGAAAGAGACACCCATTCACTTCCTTTAAATGGGTTTGCACTTCAGGAGTTCTAGAATTTATTCTGTGTATACATGGATATGTCATAGGTAAGTCTAATGCAAGCTTCAAGCTAAGTGATTGGCTATAATTTCTTTTTTCCTTTAGGCAACACATTATTTTCTATTCATATATTCCTTGTCTTTTCTTTTGCTTTCACTCCTCCCAGTCCACAATTCATGGTGCATTTGTGTAGCTCCAAGTTAACTGTCTTTTTCAAGTTTTTATTTGGTGACTTACCAAGTTAGCTATCACTTCCAAGCTTTCATTTGGTTGATTTATCTACTGCTGTGTTGCCCAAAAATCTATAAAATACCAGAAGTCCACTATTAAAACTGAAATGTTAGAGGGAAAAAAGTTTTAATTTCAAATGTCTTGGTGAAAATCTTGAAGACCCATGTATAGACAAGTCCTACCTTTGAGAATCAAGTTTAACTTTTCAGTCATTATAGAAGATTAAATTTGCAAATAATTCCCATTTGGGGAGATAATGAATCATTTTGTCTTATAGTTCCATAAGAATTAGTAGCACTGGAAGAAATACATATGACTCATTAAGTTCTCCACAGCTAAACTCATATTTAGAAGACATTGCCAGAAAATCATGCCCTTAGGGAAACAAGTATTCAAGTTGTAAAAAATCAACAGTTACCTAATTGGTGTGGGAAATACAATGCATTTGTGGCAGTTAGGCTACTGAGGAAGACTTGGTTTGCCCAGGCTTTCTGCGGTGGTAACTTCCTCCTCCAGTGGGAGAAACTGCCAGTAAAGGAAGAATGACAATTTACATACCATAGCAAGGCTAATTTGCCCCAGGTCTTAGTCACAGCCTTCCTACTTGAGACATCCTGGGAAATCCCTGCTTGGAAAAGTTAAAATCAGAGTTTCTGCGCTTATAAGTTTATTCTGTGTAATTCACGTAGAGTCAACTTTGCTCATTTTCAATGAAAAATTACCATTGCTACATTCTAACATGAGTTAATGGTGGATTGTGATTTTCAAATTTTGTAGGATCAGTCACACTAAAAGATACCATAAGGTATTGTTTTCCTTCTTTTGCTTTTTGCTTTCCAAGACTTGCAGAGAAAAAGCTTCCATGGCACATTTGGAAGAAGGTACAGCTGGAATGAGTGCTGCTCAAGGTTCTACAGAGCATGTAGAGGTAAGAAACACATTTCTGGGGATGAATTAGCCACATCTCACACTGATAAATTTCCAATAGTTAATTGTGCAAAGATAAATAAGAATGGAAATAGCTAATTTGCTAGAGAACATCTCTATATATTCAAGTAATGTTATTAGACATAGAAAAAGTATGTGGATGAATATTGCATTTCCTTTATACCCACTGGACTATCTTCTTTTTTCTACAGAATCATAGGATTAAATTTGTTTGAACTCCTTTCAGCTTGCCAATTCAGTGTGCTCCATATATGCTCTTAATTTAGGACAATGTTGTTCAATATAAAAAACTACGTTGTGAGGTTATAAATCAGCACTTAGTGGTAGTGTTTATAATAAAGTATATATTTACAGTTGATATTATGGCTTTTGTTCAATTACTAAAAGAATACTATTTGAATTAAATAATTACTTACAATGCATCCTGATTTTTTAAAAAGAGATTCCCCAAAGTAAAATGAGAAACTGAGTTCACTTAAAATTTAGATAATTAATTTTATTCTGTCAGAACTTGAATATATGAGAGATTGATCAGTGTGTTAGAATACAGAAAGAAATTACCAGATGCACTGAATATAGATTATATTTCATACTATATAATTACAGGAAGTCACTCATAGGGAGTAAATGTTTTGAACACAGGCCTTTACTAGAATCCAATGTCTAAAAATCTTTGTAGTGACTGCGATATCAGATACCTTTATTAACAACTAAAAATCAAATCAAATACAAATGGGTTGTTCCCCCAAAAGTGTTGGTATTTGATTGATTTTGATGTATTTTAATACACACCAGAGGAATATAAACCATTGTTAACATGCTAATTAATTTGTACTAATTAATTGTTCATATTCATTGTTTTCGGTACTTTCTGTTCTGTTCATCTCAGTTTCTGAAATTAGTACTCCTGAAATTACAAATATATTCTGTTGAAGATTTATCACCTAGCTTTTCAATAATTTTCATTTTTAAATCAAAATTAAGGGTGAAAGCATTTTATAATTTTTTCAGGGAAAATTATTTATGAGGGCAAACCACAACAATAAATACTGTCTTATTGCTTGTAACTCTCTTACTAACCTGTTTTGAAACTCTGTCTTATTGTTTTATTTATTTTTTTCTCTTTAAAACAAAAAAATAGATTTCCACAAGGAAAGAGCATACAAATGTCTGCTGCTACATATTTTTTATCTACATCATAGATAGAAAAGAAGACTTTTGAGGACCCAAATCTCACATTTTCTAAACATTTTTACCCTCACATTTCTACATCACTGCACTTAAGAAGAAATTGTGGTTACCAAGGAAGACAGTTTAGAATAGAGAAGCCCTGGCTCCCTTTCCTGAAATTTTGATCTCAAATGTAGGTGACTGCATTCAGTGTTTGGTGAGCACAACAGTGACTTTGATGTGCTCTCAAGGTGACCATCACTGGCCTAAAATCCAATCTCAGGGCACCTCCACCTTGGTAAGCTCAGGACACTGTAAGTAGGGTTGGCTTATAGCATTTTCAGTTCAAAGATGCTTAATGTTTAGTAAAGCCTAACCCAGAATGGGTCCAGTTTCTTAAAAATCCTCCCCCTAAAAGGAGAAAGCCCATTTCAGAATGCGACACACTTTTCACCTGAGTTTTGATGTCACTCTTGAGGTTCAGGCAAACCAGCTTCCCTCGGATAACAGCGAATATGATCATTCTGAATTCATGGACCTACAGTATGCTGCCACTTAAGATATGGTCTTAGTTATGACAAGTGACTAAATAGAAAGAAGGTAATAAAACGAAGAACAGCATCTATGCAGGTATAAAATGTCAAACTCTAAAATATTTGAGACAAGCTGGGCCTGGTGGCACATGCCTGTAATCCCAGCACTCGGCTGAGGCAGGAGGACTGCCACAAGTTCCAGGCCAGCTTGAGCTCCATAGTGAGTTCAGTGCCATCCTGAACTACATAGTGAGATCCTATCTCAAGCAAACAGACGCTCAAGACGTATGTAAATAGAGCAAGATAGAAACATACCATTTCATAAATTATTTCTAATGAAAAAAATCTTTGAGATCTCACGATGATTTCAAAGCTGCTTCCTCAAAACATTGATTGCTCTGCAGCAGAGGAAATGGACCTTTTTTGTTTTGTTTTGTTTTGTTTGTTTGTTTAATACCAGGGATTGAACCCAGGACATCATGCTTGCCAGGCAGGTGCTTTCACCACTGAGAAAAATCCCTGGCCTGAGGAAATGGACCTTTATGTGAGTGTAGCTGGTGGTCAGTTTAGCCAGGTGGCAGTCAGATTCCAGAGCTTTTGTGCCCTTCTTTAAATAAATATTCTCATTACTGAAAGAAAATATAACTGGAAAGAAAAATTATACATTTTTTCATTATGCCAATAACTTATTATTGTTCTAAACTTTTTACTCTAGTAACTTAATTCAAAAAGCTTGTTCAAATTACATAGTACTAGTTGTGCCCACTTCTATATTTGTGCCATGAGCATTGATGTTTCTATTAATGATCTCAGTCACAATTGTACAGTTGTATGATCAATTTGCTGCATTTGAGACGTCCCCAGAAACATCTGGTTTCTACAAGTCACTGTCTTCTTTTCTTTTGTTGAAAAAAGATCAAAATTAAAATTCATGAAATTGTAATTCCTAGCTTATCACACAGATACATTTATAATGTATTGGAGACTTACTTTGGTAACTAAATTCTATAAATATAATATGAAGTTGATAAACCTACGGAGTAAGGATTGTTACTTTTAAAATCAGATTTTGTGTGTGTGTGTGTGTGTGTGTGTGTGTGTGTGTGTGTGACTGGGGCTGAAACTCAGGGTGTTTCAAATGCCAAACATACTCTGTCAGTGAGCTGCACATTCCCAACCCCAGAGTCAGATATTTTTGACATATTATAAGAGTTAGCTTAAAGATATGGCATTTGTGAAAGTATTTCTCTTGTTTATTTTGTACATTATTTTATCTCAATTTTTTTCAAGTGTGCTCAGTCGTCAAGAAGGAAGAATTTGACAAGTCCTCTTGAATATAAAATAAGATGTTTAGAAAAACAGAGAAAAGAGGTAATCTAGAAATGATTAACCATATATAATTAATGTTAATAGACTCTTTAGTGTCTTTTATTTTGTTATTAATCAACACTATCTCTAGGATACAGGGATGCATTATCTTGAAAGGAGATTTTTTTTAATCAGTATTTGTGCAATGCTAAATTTTAAAAATGACAGTGATAAATTTGACAATTATAATCCCAACTTTCCCAAAAGTTGAATGGTTTTCCCACAGGATTATGTGAGTTTATCACTTGCATCCTTCAATAAATGATGAAAATTGACTTACCTTGAAACTCCGGCTGTCAAGGGCTTTGAATACCATTGACTTGAATGGAATCACACCATGAGTGAGACCATCCTGATCCACAGGAAAAAGGAATATTGTCCTAAAGAGACATTTAATGCTAAAATATTGTTGAGAACTAACAGATACTGTTAATTACACTGTTTTTATTTTCTGTGCTTAATGAATATTAGAATATTTTTACTCTTCTTGACAGAGGATAAAGTGAAAAGATTAACAGTTTTAACACTCCATATGTCATCAAATTTACAATTCCTTATGTCATCCATTCTGTGTATTGCATCTTTTGTGTTCTCTCCTACGGCACTTTCTACTCCTCTTTAATACTGCATAGAGTATCATGCCCTGCTGGAGAATTACTGAACAGTAGCAGTGTAATGTTACTATAGCAAAAGAATGTTAATCTTCAAAATGCCAACAGATCAGATAGCTTTGTACAATAATATTACATAACCGTATATTAAATAACCACATTCATTTCCACCATATGAGTTACCTAGTCTGTAACTGCTTTTCTGGATTAGGTATTTGTTTTGTAATTAAGAGACAGTTTTGCAAGATTTTGATCATTGTGACTATGTTCTTGATGTCTGTCCCATATTGATAAGTGCCATTATTTCTCCTAATATAGGAAACTACAAAAAAAAAACCCCTAAAACCAGTCACAGTGTTGCTGCTTCTACTTGAAGATAGTTTTAAAACCTTTAAAGCATTGGCACTAAATACTGCCTTGTAGCAAAAATATTATTTCTTGAAAATCTACACTTTCAAAACTGTGATATCAATTCACTGAGTATGTACTATAGATGATGTGTTAATCTTTTGAAGTACAATACTGTGAACAAATGATTACCAGTTAATAGACTTTGAGATGAATTTCTTTTGAAGCTAGAAAATTCACTCTATTCATCAGTATATGCCCATAGAAAAATATATAAGCTTTTGAGAAAAGATATTTCATAAACTGCTAGCAATTCATTAATACATCTTACAAAAAACTACCCATGATTACAGTTTTTACATATTCTAGTTACATTCAAAAAGATGATGGAAATTGAAATAAGAGAAGTTAAAGTGGCTGATGAACTGTTCAGCTGATTCGTCAAGATAAACCTAATTCATAGTAGCTTTTCATATGTGAAAAAGTTATGAAAAGGTGAGAAAGTGTCTGATTAAATCATTCAAGTCCAACTAGAACTTACTGGAGGGAATATTTTGTCCTCCTATGGCTTCCAAAATCTCAACAACCTAAAAAAGTAACTGCATGTTGTCTACATTTCGAAATGAAAAGAAATATTTTATTAATTTAATAAATTTTACTAATTTTAGCTCCTGGAAGTTAACCAGCAATGGGATCAGCAATTTAGAAATATGAAAGAGTTGTATGAAAGAAAGGTAAAAGCTTCTCTCTGTTTGGGGTTTTTGTAATCCTGGTGGGACCAAGTGTATGAAAATCCTCGTAGCTTTCAGCTAAAAGAGACTCGTGGATTCCCAGCTGTTGAGAAATGGGCAGTGTCTTTGAATTGTGTTGAGCATCGCTAAAGAAATATGCCAAAAAAATAACCTCTGGTGATGATTCAAGAGTTCTTATGCACATTTATTCTACCTTGTGTGGAGTCTCCTGACCTACCTTTTGTTACTAGCCACCATAAATGTAAGTTGTTACATAGCTGAGGTTAGGGATGATTTCAAATCCATGTTGTTACAAAAGGCCAAGAGACAGTCTTGCTATGTAGTTCAGGTTGGCTCGACCTCATAGGAATCCGCCTGCTTCAGCCTCCCAAATGGTGAGATTACAGGTATGCACCACCACACCTGGCTTGTAGTCCTTCAATTAAATTGCATCATTTTTTTCCATAAAGAAACAAACAGTACTAACAGTGAAAGTGAAGGGAACCTTCCCATACCTGAAAGCATGTGTACTGTCAAGAAGCTTTGGCTTTGGTAGAAAGGAACATTGCAGAGAAAATCTTGGATAGGTAAAAGTCAGTCTATAATTTAAAAGTATTCTGTCTTCAAAGAGAGAAAGTAAATTCCCCTAAATAATTCAGCATTTAGAAACTTGACCACAAGTGAGTAATCCAACAGCCCTGTTCCCCATTTTGATATTCAGAAGTATTACATTTAGAAGGTGCAAAGTAATGTTCCCACTGCACCAGGCAGTAGATCAGGGTGCTTGCAGTATCTATTCAGGAGTGTTTGGGATTCCAGGTTTTAAAGGCAAAGATTCAGAGAGAATGCCCAAGCTGCTTTCCTGAGCTGCCCGCAGGTAGGGGTGTGAAAACAAATGCTGACAATGGGCACCATTGCCTTCTTGGAAAAATCACTTTTCTCACTGGACCTGAAGTCTGATTTGCCCTCTAGCAGGAAGTCAAGTGCTGCAGGTTACTGAAAGGTTCAAGGCCATGTCTTCTTTTCCTGGTGCAGACTGTTCTCCCTGCCCCCTGACCCCTACTGCCTTCTCCTGGTCAGCCAAGGCCCCTCCTGAGGGCTGAGAGCAGGTGACACAGCAGAGGCCACCAGTCCGGGGTCTAGGTCTTACTCTCTCCTAAGCAGGGGTGGCGTGCAGATCCAGACGCTGCTTCTGTGTAAGGCATATGCTCTTCGCCTTTGACTAAGCTTTTTAATATCCAAGTCCTCTGATCTGTGTTACCAGCACTGGAACGTGGAACTTCTTGGGGGACGTCTTGGAGAGGGACATATCTGTCCCCAAGTGCAAAGTCTGGGAATAAATTCCTGGGGGAGGGAGGGCTTCAGAAAAAGGTGTCTGCAACTGTCTGTGACCAACTTCCTCAGGTCACCGAACTGAAAACGAAACTAGTCGCCGCAGAAAGAGTCTGGGGCACCCTGGAAAGAGAGCGACTGCTGCGGGAGCAGCCACAGAGTCAGAGGGTGGACGCCAGGCCCTGCGACCTAACCCAGGATCCGCCTCTAGAGGTGGGTGGGGCCCTCGTCAAAAGGATCTGAGTGAAAGCTGGGGGCGGTTTCCCGACGAAACCCTACCGTTCTGTTAAAATTAGCTCGCTGCTGAGTAAGAGCCCTGTGCGAGGGAGGGTGTGAGGGTGTGTGGGTTATGAAAGTCTTCAGGCACCATCAAAGGGCCGCTTCTCTGGAACTGCAGGAGAGGACGCTGACTTCCTCATGCGTTGCGCAATGACCACAGTTTGCCAGGCCTACCGGTAAGGGCAAGTAGCCCATGGATTAGGCGACATCTAAGGCACCTCGGTCTAGGAGGAAAACAATTCTTTCCTTTTCACGTGTGTTGCTTTGATTACTAGTGAAAATAGCTGGAGTGCAATTGTACAGTGGCTTTCTGGTTTACAGAATCGTACAAATAGGGACTACTTTCTTTTTTTCTTGCACTGCTGATCAAACTCTTTGGCATTCACCTCTAATCTACATCCCATCCAAGCCATTTTTACTTTTGTCTTTGTTTTCATTTTTGTTTTTACATTGAGATAAGGTCTCCCAAATTACTCCAGCTGACCTCGAGCTCGTGATCTTTTTGCTTCAGCCTTCTGAGTAACTGGTTTACAGGTAAGCAGGGCTGGGGCTGGCAGGTGCTACTTTTATACTCATAAAAATAAAGCACTTGGAGGCTGAAGATATAGCTCAGTCGTATAAGCACCTGCCTGGCAAGTTCAAGGTCCAGAGTGTGTTTTCCGGTACC
This sequence comes from Dolichotis patagonum, assembly GCA_004027295.1. NCBI lineage: Eukaryota > Metazoa > Chordata > Mammalia > Rodentia > Caviidae > Dolichotis > Dolichotis patagonum. Next base: position 138,999 of record PVJX010000353.1, on the reverse strand, counting down.
AAAATAAATAAATAAAGCATTTTAGTACACATGCAACCATCTTTATCTCATTTAACTGTGTCGGCCCATTTTTGAGGAAGACACGTTGGTCATGTGAAGGCAAAAAGTCTGCCATGCTAAATGGCACACTCCGTAATCTCAGCTCCTCAGGAGGCTGAGGCAGGAGGATCACAAATTCAAGGCCAGTCTGGGCAATTTAATGAGACCCTGCCTCAATATTAAATAAAATAAGAACTCTCTGGGTTCACTCCTTAGTTCTGGATGGGGGCAAATGAGAAAGTGAAGGTGTAAAGAAGCCAACAAGACTTGGCAACGTTCATAAAGCAGTGGTCTGAAGACGGAGCCTGGGTCCTGCCTTGAAATTCTAAGGCTTTCGCAGTCCCTGCTAAGAGCTAGATGGTGACAGTTGAGACAACAAATTTCTTCTAAAATGGACTCTGTTTTTTTTTTTTTTTTTTTGCTGATTTTACTTTCAGTGATTGGACTTCATGGCTATAGTAGAAAATTAAAAGGAAACATTAAACTCTAAAAGCCTGGGTTTTTTTTTTTTAATTTGTTTCAGGCACAGTAAAAAAGAAGAGTAAGCGTGAATAGTCTTAGGTGAAGTTTTATCACTACTGTTGTGAGGCACTGTCAATGCTGTCAAACATACCCTAATCCTAAAGCCATGTCTCAGATCAGCAGACACTGCCAGTCCAGGTTTGCCTACTTGGCTGAGGATGATTCTGTCATAGTGAGTCAGGAAAATGGGGTTCAGCGACTTCCTTTCTGCTCTGTGGCAGTCACTTCCTGTTCCAATTACATCCTGATGAAGATCTTAGTAATTTTTCCTTCTTGCAGTTGGACTCATTTTCCTGTTGAAATAATTTTCTCTTAAATTATGTTAAATAAGAAAATGATTGGTTCATTTTCCAAGTGTGTAAACTCATTTCATTTAAATAAGAGAAAATAGAAACCTTTTCAGTTGTAAAGAAAATGATTCCCTAAACTAGATTGCTTGGGGAAATACTAGTGAATACAATAATTCATTACTTTAACACATATATATTAGCTGTTTTCTCATCTTGAGTTATCTGTATTCTGTAATATTTATCTTAGTGGACCACATTTTCATCCAATTTACTCCCCCAAAGTTTTACTGTCTACAATTTAAAATTGAGATAAGTGATATATGAATGTCTGAGTCCAGAACCTGTCAGTGTTTAAAGACCTAACCCTCAATTATTTAAAACATTAGACTTCCTGATGATCTAAAACACAGAAGTATGAGCAGTTGGACTAGCTGATCTTTTGCTTTAAAAATAATTATTTAGTAATCCTATGCTTTGAGTAATTATCTTTATTGAAGGGTCTTATTTGTCTAAAATTTGTTCCCTTTGACTAGTACAGAATGGGTTTTGAAATATTTAGTATTGTTCTGTTGCAACAACAAATTTTGCATTTTAGGATATTCAACTTCTTTTACTCAATCACATATTCATCATCTAGCAAAAATATATCATCAACCAACAATTACTTGGCAAGCCCATCTATTGGACCACTGAAAAAGAAGATTGGAGTTTTTGCTATCTTTTTCTGGGGTCCCCAGACTTCTGAGAGGTAGTACCAAGGTTTCATACAGGAATGATACCTTCAGTCCTAACTCTGTCCTCCCTGAAAAGAATATTGCTCAAATGGATGTTAACAGAAAATCTGGCAGGGCCCATCTGTCCTACATTTCAGAAGGCTGACCCCTCGATGGGGCCCAGCATCTGATATATAAGGATTCTTACAGTATCATCTCTTTTGGCTTTTATTGATTTTCCTCTTGTTTTCTTGCTTTCTACTTCAGAAGGAAAAGCCAAACCTAAATGAAGAAATACAGGAATTGAAGAAAGAGAATAAGCTTTTAAAGGAAAAAAACGCTCTTGCCAATAAGAAGAGGGAGCATTACGAATGTGAAATAAAACGCCTCAATAAGGTACCAGGCTGGGTCAAGCATGGGAGGCCAGAGTGAAAGCTTCTGTAGACTGCATGTTCCCCCTGAGAGTCACAACAAACTCGAAGCTGTGCGTGGCGCCCAGCCTCACAGTGAGCATGGAAAATAACTTCAAGCTCAGGACAGTCTTTGTAACTACCAGTCAGGGTTCAGCTTCCAGCCGTAGTTGGCCAAGGAGGCTTCAGGGAATTCATTTTGCTGCAAGGATTCATCATGAAAAACAGAAAGGAAGAGAAATTATAGAAGATAGTAAGGGCATTTCTTTTTCTGTAGTTTGAGGAGCCAGATAAAGCAAATGGGTGTCTGAACAGTAACAAATCTCTTAGTCAATTGCAAAATCTTCTTGAGGAAACAAATTCTTCTTTAAAATAGTGTGGGGCAATTGTGATACCCAATACATTGATGTATTAACGCCAAACTCAAGGCTGCCACAGAGCTCTCCCCACAGTAAACCTAAAACCCTCCTGTTATGGGGGTGCAGGAGGAATAGTCAAGCTTTTGAGACACGGAATCGTTTAATATTTTGGCTCCAACTTAACTCTTCAAGGAAGGAATAGCTGCAAAAAGATGACGTGTGTGTAGAAGAGTGTTTTAGTGACTAATTTTCTAGAGAGCGATATAAATTCTTTTCTGTTGACTTTTTTTTTCTTAGAGCCAAGCCATGTGTGGAACATGTTGTCACAGGTGGTTGGGTTGAGAAACACATCTGTAACTAGAGATTTTGTGGTCAAAGTAACAAAAATTATCTCCCATAGCAGCAGAAGTAGATGTTTGACCTTTCAAACATGTTCAGTTTTTTTTATTTTGGACTGAGTTCTCTGGGTTGTAGTCAATTAGTGCTCAGAAGCATCATTTAAGGAGCCTCACAGTGCCAAGGACGTGCTTATTGGTTGACAGGCTGCTTTACAATTGCACCGCTACACTAGATCGGCCTGGGGCACAAGTCATGCAAGAGAACAGGGAAAAGTGGAGGCTGACTGCATCAACAGTGCATCTGAGCCTCTACAAGCTACAGAAAATGTTCAGACATAAAATTACAAGGCGAATATATTTTTCCCTTTGTTGGGGAATGTCCTCCACAGAGAAGTTAGAAAAACTAAAGGTAATTGGAGTTGTATTTTGGAGTCCTTCCAGTTTTACACCATGTTAAGTTTTCTGATATTCTCTAGCTCATTTCCCTAAATGTAGGCACCAGGATACAAATACTATAGTTTTAGAACAGGCAAAATCTGCTTTATTTTTCATATTCCTGTATATGTATCATTTTTGTTACATCTCTATGTACAGTTAACAGTTTTTTGAAAATGAGAAAAATAGTAATTTTATAATTTTGATGATTTTAATCATAAAATCTCAAAAATTAAGTTGAGTAAAATTTATGTCTTTATACAAGTGTTACCTTCTCGAAGAGGTCTTTACTTATTCTACTTCTCCTATATCCTAGTTTAATTTTTTCTTGGAATTTTTTATTACCTAACATATGTTCATATCTCATATGCATTATCGTGTCTGTTTTCTGCCTCCCAGTTTTGTTTGTAAGTTCCCTGAAGACAGAATTTTTGCATAGTAGAAATTTCCCCTAGTGTCCTAGGCATAGTGTTCAAGGCCCTCGACGTATTTACTATGAATAGGTCTTGGTTCTCTTAAAATCAGAAGTAAAAATGTATTTTTAACTTGTAAACAGGTTTGTACACATTATATATTCATCTTTAAAACTATGCAGATGCAAAATATATGATTTGTGGAGAAGGGAACTCACAGTGCTAACACTCACGGCGTGGCCTTGAGTTTTTCTGGTTCATTCATTGTTGTGCCCTGGGAACAAGGCCTTTTCCACTGCAAGTTCTTAAGTTTTTGTTGAGTCAGTTCAAAGGATGAAGAGATAAAGTAATGAATTTAATTAGCTAGTACATAATATGTTCCATAGCCAATTTTGCACCTGAGATTGATCATTTAATCATCCTATATTAAGATAATACATAATACTTTACTTATTAGTAATGAGGAAAAAAAATAAGAGTGCTGGATGCCAAAAAGATTCACCCTACCTGTCTACACCTTAAACTGTCACTAAGAAAAACCTAACAGTAAAGTGAAGAGGTGTGTAAAAAAATTTTTCTTCCTCCATCAGCACATTGTATTAGTTCCAATGAAATGCAAAATGTTACTATTCTTCTAGTTTATGACAGATAGTTTTCTGTTTTATGATGATGATAAATAGAAGTTACTGAAAATTTTGACATAGACAACTGATTTGCCCACCAGCCCTCACAGTATGGAGCCTGGGGCCTCCCTGCGCAGCTGGGCTGCCTGATGACCCCTTCACCCAGCAGAAACTGATAATATCAACTTTCAGAAGTTTACAAAATAATGCGTACTCAATGCAATATTTGCTTTGAAGACAATATTCATAGATTCTGTCCTTGTTAAGTTTCTACAGGGAAGACACCTCTTTAACCAATGTTAATATTCTCTAAGGCTGTTCTCGCAGGGCCATCCATAGGCAAAACTGATTTGTCTAGATCCCAGCATTGCGAGATGGGTGAATGGGTTCAGTATGTCAGCAAATAACTTATTCTAAAGTGAGTTTGAAGGGTTTTCTTGAGGAAGTCTGAAAACCCAAAGATGGAGTACATGTCTACTAGACTCACATTTCATATATGACTCATATGAAAATTTCTGAAATGCTGAATCATATAAAAGGTAGACCGAAACATTCAAGTAACAAGATCTACAAAAAAGGTCTCGTTGTGAGTGTAAGACTTAGGCTGACGTATAGGTCAGCACCATGCAGATAGCTCACCTGATCCTAGAGTCTCTCTACTACTACTGCTCGTACAGTTGCTTTAATTCATTATTCTGATATTTCCTAGATATATGTAGCGTTATACAAATTCCAACAAGGCTGTTGAGGTACTTCAGGTAGAACTCCTGCTTCACATACTGCAGACCTGGGTTTGATCCCTAGGACACACACACACACACACACACACACACACAAGTGCATGCACACACACAGAAATTACCTTAAATTATTAAGGTAATTTTGTCTTTTTTCTAAATTCTTACTGGAAGAGAAGAAAGTTCTTATTTCTCATACAGTTTCCTAAAAATGATACTTATGTCTTGCTGGACAATATCTGTGGATTCTAAGACATTTTATTAGGAAATTCCCAGTCTAACAACGCCTACTCACAACCACAGATATGCTTTTCCCTTCTGACTTTTATGAGCATGGTGTAGAGTAATGGCAGGGAATGAGCTATTACTGATGTCATCAGATGAACACCACTGAAATATTTACTAAAGAGGAAGTAAATTCTTCTCAGGACTCTGAGAATGAACCTTTTTTACTTGTGAAGGATTCATTTGTTTAATGAGCAAGGCATTATATTGTATCTCTAAAGCCATAGGAAGATGAGAAATGTTCCATCACAGTATGTAAAAGTCATTTTTATTGAAGTCATCATGAACTAAAGTTTTCCTTTTTGTAGTACTTGGGATTGAATGCAGGGCCTTGGCTCCAAGCTACTTCCCTACCCCTTCTTAATTTTTATTTTGAGACAGGGTCTCACTAAATTGCTAAGTTGCCCAGGTTGAGCTTGAACTTGTGATTCTCCTGCCTCAGCCTCCCAGAGTGCTGGGATTGCAGCCATGGGCCACCATTGCTGGCTTTATAGGTCTTTAAAATGGAAGCAATGTCTTTTATAAGATTTAAGTATAGGTTATACAAGAACATAAACAGTTACGAGTAAGGATGATGATCTTGTTGATGAATATATTTATCTCTGAATTTCTTTACCTCCTCACTCCACAGTAAAAACACCAGGTTGTAGTACATGTCACCGCACCTTGTGGTGAGTTACTAGATGTTTTAATAGGGAATAAATACAACTGTGGCTAGGCCAGGACATGTTATCCTGAAGAAGGACAGCAGGTGAGTGGCACAACAGGGGAAAGAGAGTGAATCTGCATGAATTCATGTAGCTGTGAATTTCTCTTTCATGTTAGGGTCATGGTATGGTTACATGGCAAAATATTACTCAAAACATCACTCGGGACCAACAACTTCAGCTTTTGTAAAATAGAGTTTCTAGGGCCCTGTTCTTAGGTTTACTGACTCAGTCTCCCTGGGTTCAGTGCTCAGGGATGGGAATTTAGGATCCTTTTGTTCCTCCCCATAGTTTGAACATCACTGATAGAATATGTATCTCATTGCAGCAGAGACTCTGCAAAAAGGCTATACGTAAGTTTTCCTTCTTTAATTAGCCACATGGAAGGGAGTCCAATATTAATCCCCCCAATATGATAATGAAGGGTGAATAAATGGACACCATCTTGGAGAAAAGACAGAAATTCTGAAAATATACATGTGTAGAAAATCAGAAGAAAGCTACTGAGTCATGTAAGCAGCACTGGAAATGAAATGCTACCTTGTCAGTGTGCTGGAGACAAGTGTAGCCATTACAGAGGAATTCACAGGGTATGACAGGTCTCAGGTCAGCAGTGTGCTCATCTTATAACATAGGCCCTTCAGGATGTCTTGAAGCTTGAGAGTTCTTCGTTTTCCAAGGACTGTTCTGGGAAATCTAAAGTCGAGTGCAGCCATGCAGAGATGATAACGGAAATGGAAGTCCTCAAACAGCAGGTGAGAAGTTGGAAGTGGCATGACTATGGGGAGGGCACTGGGCACATTGTTCATGCTTCTTTGGACATGTTTGGGTGTCCTATTGTTCAAAATATGTCACAGGTTTTCACATTGCTTTTAATTAGAATTATCTAATTTTAAAGCTTGATAGGAAGAATAGAGATCAGCTAGTGCCCTCCCATCGTTTATAAAAGAAGGACTTGCGTTTCAGATGGGTTAAATGGCTTGTCCAAGATCACACAGTTAAGAAAGGAGCAACTGACTTAACCTTTGGGTGAGATTCTGTTGGCCCTGAGACTACAGAAATTCATGTAGACATGATTTGTTTTGAAAACACTGCTCACCCAAACTCTTTTCAGAAAATAATAACAGCAGGGCAATGGTCTCCAAGCGGCGGGCTTGAACAGTAAGTGCAGTTTTAAAGAGAGTATTTTGCAGTGATTATAATCACTGAAGAGCCAGATGTGCTGAGCTACCCACACACATGGATGGTACCACCAACAATGTGTTGATGCACAGCAGTTCCTCCTCCCTGTTCACCAGACCTCACTCTCTACTGCCAAGCAGACAGCAAGTACTCACACGCACTATCTGCACTTTCTGCATTGATCAACCTAAGACTGCAAGGATATAGCACTGCCTCAACTATTTACATTAAATTTAGTTCAGCTAGCTGGAGTTTGCCTTCCTGGGTGATGGGCCATGCATTTCTTTTCCTCTGAGAGATTAAATAAACCAATTAAGTAAAAGACAGAGCAGCCCAGGGTGATACCAACAAATATAAGCTACATAAAGGAATCACAACCCCTGAAGTACAAATTGACAACATTGTATTAGTCATGGAGGAGAGGGAGTCATATAGTAAAGGAATGGAAAATATTATTTTTATGATCTTTCTCAGTGGGATTAATTGACTAGTTTTGCCTGAGCAAATGTCAGTAACAGAATTCTTGTTGCAATACACAGACTAATCAAGCAATTGTGTTATTGTTAACTTACTTTATTGTAATGAGTTTGTAAGAAGTAGCCTATATACAGACCGAGCTGAACAGTTCAGAGCACTTGGTAGTAAAGTGGAGCTTTCTTTTTTAGCAATCACATTTGAATTATGTACTTCATTACATTTGGATCATGCATACGACTTAATAATCCATGAAGAAAATTAGGGCAATACTCAGATTATGGAAGCCCTATCAAATTCTCAACTCCTAAAGTACTGCTGATACTAGCCAGGATCCTTTGGGGGAGGAGAGGTGCTGCATATGATCAGACGCTTGAATCACCTTTGGTGCTCACATAGTTATACCCATGGGAAACAGCTGCTTCAAAGCATGGAGGTACAGTCATGCTTTAGCTCGAGTCTAGTATAGAGTAGCATGTGTTCTTTCTTCCATGATCACCCAAGGGTTGACCAAAATTCATCTCCTTAGTCTTAGATGGCTCTATTACTAACTTTCTGCATCCTAAGTGCACATGTTTCTAATCAGGCGCCTACAGTTATTGCATCACCAAGTCCCATGTGAAACACTGGAGGCTTTGAATTCACAAAGAAACTGAGTTAGAATCTTGGCCCCTGCCCAAATGACGCGATGACATGGTTCTCAGCCACAGTGTTCAATTCTGATCCGATGGGCTTCTCCCATTGAAAATGTCACTGAAAATCATTGACAGGGCATTAGTTTGTGTCTGAAATTGAACCTCAGCTCTAAAGAATAAAATAAAAACGTCAGCTGGCAGCAAGTAGCTTTGTTGTAGTGTTTCTATCAAAAAAGCATTTGTATCTATCAAGAGCTATATTACTTAATTTTTTTCTCTTGCCTTTGCATTTTGTTCTGTTATTGACCTAAATGGTTACATCTCTAGTTAAAATTTCTTGAGCTGTCCTGATAAAAGTGAGCTGGGTAGAGTGGCAGACACCTATCAATCCCAGATACGTAGGAGGCTGAGGCAGGAGGATTGCAAGTTCAAAGCCAGCCTGGTAAACTTAGCAAGACTCCGTCACCAAACTAAAAAGGGCTGACAGTATAGCTCAGTGGTCAAGTGTCCCCTGAGTTCAATCCTTAGTACACCAATAATACCATAAAAATAATAACAATACAACGAATTAGTGTTCCACGGCAGTCCTGCTCTGCGGGCTTGGGGTCAGTGCTCAGTGACTGAGCACTTGCCTACGGTGACTGAAACTCTGAGTTCAATCCCTGTGAATTTTCAGTATTAGCAGTACTTTAAGTCATGGTCTTAAAGAAAGTCTTTTGCTTAATTTTCTAAGTTTCATTCATTTTTATAGTTTCATATGCTAGTCATCACTCAACAACAACTTTTTTAAAAGTTTGGCCATTTTTCTGGAATATTTGGATTACTGTTAATCATGTGTTCTGGTAAAATACCTCCAGAATTACTCATAGAAGATAAAACTCATGAACGCCTTTCAATAATCATGCTTTGGTTTTCCACATACATCAGTCTTTTATTTTTTAACTTCGCTTAACTCAAAATTTATATGTAGAAACTTCATCGTGTCTATATTTCATGGCTCCATCTTGGAGAACTTTCAGTAGTATTCCTACATCCAAGCCCAGTGCTCCAAAGCAGTAACACCTAAAATTAGGCAGGCAGGCCTCACAAATAAACCATGCAGCAGAAGAGTGGATAAGAGGAATTCTTTTTAAAACATAAACATGTTGTTTGTTCACTTCTGAACTCTCGATGCATGCTCAAGGAAGAAAAATTAAAGGTCTTTCACTCTGAAAGTGAAAGATAAAATTGTAATCCTGTGTACGTTCCATCCTACCATGAAGAAATAGTCAGAGGTAGGAATGCCTCCCACTGGAAAAACCCAGATAATACATTTTCTGAAGTCATTTAAATGTCCAAAGAGAAAAGCTAACAGTAACAGCAAGTTAATATATTTTAGGTGCAAATATATGAAGAAGACTTTAAAAAGGAGCGCTCAGATCGAGAAAGACTTAATCAGGAGAAAGAAGAGCTACAGCAAATTAATCAAACTTCTCAATCCCAGTTGAGCAGGCTGAATTTTCAGGTATAAGTCAAAACAAAGTAATCTGCCAAACACATATGTATTTTATTTTTACTTTCTCATTTTAAAAATGTTGAAGTCTCTTTTATTTCTTTTAATTAACATTGAATGTTTCTGAGAGGGCAGCACCTGGTATGAAATCATTCTTCCACAATCTTGTAAAGAAATGAAAATGATTGGAAATTGCTTTTAATGTAAGTGCATTAAGGAATTGCTTAAGAAATTGGATTCCAAAGTCTTTTATAAAGTACAGTTCTTCTGATCTTTTTAAAAAAAATAATATTTATCTTGGTAGAATGGAAGTTGAACTACTTACTACTCAAATATAATGAAGTGGTTTCTAAATTCTTGTCATTTTCTTTGAAAGATTGTGTTGGAATGTTCCTATCTTTAAAAAACATACATTTTTCTAAATGCCTTGTATTTGACTGCTGAAACTTTAGGATTTTGCTAACTCAGATTTAGCGTAACTAGAGCAGTTTCAAGGAAGCCAGTTTATTGGAATAGACTCTATTAAATGTAAGCAAACTAAAATTGAGTGTAATAGAATATATGAAAAGTAGACTCAGGAAGTTGCCATGGTGGGTAAATAATGATGCTAATGAGGGAAAATGTAGCTAACATAATTTTGACTTAAGGAAATAAAATAAACCACAACATTTTTGATTTGCAAAGTCATGCCATGCTTTTTAATAAAGAGGAATCTTGTGTGAGACACGCAATGATAGCTCTTTAGCTTGAAGATTTTTAATCTTCAAACAAATTTTAAACTATTACTCATCTCTCCTTTCTCATAAAAAATATATTACAAATTAACTTTAATTCTTTTCCTCATATTTTTCATATTACTCTTAATTTTGTATTGAAAACTATTGGCCAGAACCATTTCCTTTCTAAGAAATTAGGAGAAACAAAATAAAAGAATGAAAATTAGAAAGATAATTAGATAAATATAATTAGATAATTTGCTGAGAATAATTTATGCAAACTTAATAATTTATCAAACATGGTAATAAAATGTTTTGATTATTCCTGAAGAAATTATTGTCTCAATTTTTATTTCTTACATGCAAAGTAGCCTTAATTTATTTTAAGTTTCCAGTGCACAAATAATAATTTTACTTCAGCCATATTTTAGTTTTATTCATTCGACTATATTAAGTTCAAATTGATGGTATATTTGTATCTAAGATTGGCTATTGTCTTTTTTTTTTTTACAGAACTTTTAGTCCAGTCAGGAGCATATATCTATCTACTTAACATTTTAGGTTATGACTCATAGGTAATTTTCATCTATGAAGTAATTTTCTATTAACATCAAGAAAATAAATATGTTGTCTAAGTATGGTAGGGAAAAATTGTGTTTATAAGTGAAGGAATAATCTTCAGATTTGAGTAATATCAAAAACTTAAAAATTTTCTTTAGGGCTGGGGATATAGCTTAGTGGCACAGTGCCTGCCTAGCAAGTGTGAGATCTTGAGTTCAATTACAGGTTCAAAAGCAATAAATAAATAAAGATAAGTAAGGAAAAAATTTCTTTAAAATAACAATAGCCTAATTTTTTTTCAAAAAATCATTCACTCCAGGAAAAAAAAAATAAAATTCTCAAAGAGACATAGTACATTGACTTAATGATTTACATTACATGTATTAACAGCAGATTAAATGTCATGATACAATAAAAATAACTGACATTGTCTTAGCTGAGTAGCATATTATTAATGTTCCACTGAAGTTTAAAAGGAATTTTTATGTCAAGTTACTCTGACACTAGTTTCATCCCACAGTATATTCATTTTATCACTTAGGATGTTTTAAATCAATAACAGTAAGTAGTGTAGTGAAGTCAAGGATACTAAAGGTGCTTAAAAGTAGGAAAAAGTAGAGGGGAAAGTTCCTGTAATCCTGGCTCCTTTGTCACTCACTTGGTGGTGATCGATTCATGTTTCCTTTTCTTCATCTGTAAAATGAAAAAAGGCTAAATGACATCTAGAATGTTCATTAAAACCAAAGCAAATTACCTAACCTTGTGCAGTATACTCACCTATGAAACATGAATAAAGGCAACCACCTCATGTCTTCTCTGTAAGGGGCTGAACCTCCATAAAAACACCCAGACCAAATCATGGCTCAGAAACATTTCACGATTGTGTTCTATCAAAGCGGTCATGTTTAACAGTTTCATTTTAACTGTAAAATTTGTGTGCCACTTTCAGTTTCTTGCCATCTAACTTTGATCTTTTCATTCTGCAAAGCACTCTGCCATGTGCTATAAGGAAATAAAAAATGGGTCCTTACAGTTAAAAGATTCATAATGTCCTGAAAGACACACAGCCTGTCTTCATCATTTGCAAATTCTGTACTTGTGAATTTGCCCCTCAAATCGATATTTGTGGTATTTTCACTATGTATTCACAAACACAAACTGTGCAGTGACAAACTTGAGTCACATGACATGTGTTCACAGCTAAAGTCAACCACACAGAGCTCTGCCTTCTTATGTTGTTTGATTGCTGTGTGTTTGCAATACAGAATAATGATATTTGTTTGGGAAAATGATACACACATATAACATATCTTGATCATTTTCAATCCCTTTACCCCCCTTCCGCCTCGACTCTCTCTCCCCTGACCTCTTGTTTCAGCTGGTATACTGTATTGTGCGTTTTTGCGGTCTTTTTGAGGGCCATGTTTTTCTCCATTTCTTTTGTTTGTTTGTTTTTGGTGATTTCACTATTTAAACTGGCCTCACTCCTAGTGCTAAATTACTGCCCAGGGCCCCTAAATGTACGTGGCAGTGATGTGCCATTACAGAGAAAACAAGCGTGTAAACTTTGTATAGGCATAAGTTATATGGCTGTTGACTGTGAGTTCCATATTAATGAATCAACTATATATATATAAAATAACATGCCTTTAAGCAGTAATACACATAAAACAAGGTTATATATCAATCGATTACTTGAAACAAAATGTTGTAACCAGAGGTTCAGGAGCCTAACCTTTCTCCTGGGAGCACTAGTTCAATATTTGTCATGCCTTTATAGATCATATTTTCTGTGAATAGCAAGAATTGATTATACATAGAGTATACTGGGCTAAAAAAGTCATCTAGTAAACATACAAGGCTAAATGAGAGGATGAAGGGAAGAGGGAATAGTTCCAATGGGCAAGACTTAGGAATTATCTTGCAGGGCATGGGACACTTGACCATGCCTTCCTTATAGGATTATACAATGTGGAGTGCAGGGATGACAGTGGTATTACAAAGGAGTCAAAGCAAAGTCAGCTTTCTCTTTCTCTGGGAGCATCAGATGTGGAAAGAACCCCATCTAGGTGACTCTGCTAAAATTGGGCCTTAAATAGTGAAAAGAGAGAAAGCAGAGCAGTGTGATTTTGAAGACCTTATTCAGTACCTCATCTTTCCAGTGAGGTGATAATATAAAGTATCACATAAGGGCACTGGGGAGCTACAAGACTTATATACATAAAGCATATAGATCAGTGCTTGGCCTGTGTTAAGTGCGTGTATGTCCTCTAAACCTTATGGTGGATCCTTTGAACGTCAGGCTGCCCAATTCCAATTTTATTCAGTGATCCAAAGAAGGCGCTTCTACACATGTCTCAAAACAGACAACTCAAAGCTAAGAATTACAGTGGGTTCAGTAGAATGGAATAACAATTTAAAACTCCTCAGCTTTGTAAATTTCACTTGAGAGTGTTAAGATAGAATCAATGCATATCTTGAGGGAAAAATATGACTTGTTGGTCCTATCACTGCCTTTCCTCGTGGGCTTCTGAGTGGCTCAGTGACAGCAGGCTCAAGACTGGTTCTGAAACCAAAGGCTTGAACTCTTCAAGATAAACATGTGTTTCTCCCCTGTAGATAAAAGCTTGTCAAATGGAGAAAGAAAAGCTAGAAAAGCAACTAAAGCAGGTATGTTATCCTTACCTATGCTCTAGTGTCATGGTTAAAATGGCGATTTTAAGTTTCACCCCCACATTTTCCCCATGTGCAGTATTTTTCATGGTCCCAATTAAAACATGTTCAAGCACTGCTGCAGATGGCCTAGTACAACTCATGCTTTTCATTATCCACTAAAATATGAATGGATGGATTGTGCTTAAGAGGCAGCAAAGCTTTTCAGTCCTAATGTTCATGAAAAACACATGCTGTGAAGAGTGTTATCAATAGATTCAGCCTCAGTATGTGTTTACTCAAATGAAAATTTCTTCAGAAACACACCCACACCTGGGAAATACATTTCTTTGGTACTTCTTACAGTTGCTTACACAATTTGCTGTAGAAAGCTAACTCACAGACTTTTGTCTTTTTAGAAAATAGAATCTCTTCTTAGGCACTGAATTGTTCCATTTCACTAGTTCTCTAGTAACTTTAACAATAAATATTGTTTATCTTTGTTCATAAATTCTTACTTAGACCTTAATTATGTCTCTGGTTAGAGTTTAATAAAACTTACTTTATGGTTCAATGGATGGTTTGTGTTTAATGACGACCTTTTGTGAGTATGACTCAAAAGAAACACAATTAAGTGTATGTATTTTTCAACTGCTTCTAATGTCTTCAAAATGAAGAATTAACTGTAGTGTCATCTTAGGTAGGATTTGGCCTATACTCCTCACTGTCTGTATTGACTTTTTTTTTTTTTTTACTATTTTGAGTTGGGATTATGGCATATTAGGCAAAACTTGATGGCTTAAACCAAACTTTATTGTATAAGGCAAGTGTCATTGTGACTCCCCAATTTCAGCCACTTCCACTGAACTGACAGCATTGTTCTCCCCAGATGTGTCGCCCAGTCTGCACCTGCGGCTTAGTTTTCCACCTCCCAGATCCATGGGAACCAACAGGCCCCAAGCCTGTACTGGATCCACGAGAGCACCCAGTAAGTAAAAGCTCCCATTCCTACAGCAAGCTCTCGGTCTTCTCTTTTGGTTACAACTTACATGCATCTCTGGAATTTTGGCACATACTGTTGTCTATAGAAAGAGCCTCTATTTTATCTCCATCTCCAATTTGCAAAGTTCCAGTGGTCCATGGCCACTGTAATTATCCTTGGGGCACTGAATCTACGGGGCGCATGGATATGAAGAAATTAACTGACCGATAGCAAATGGAGCTGTAATTCCTTGAACTAACAGCATTTCAGATGGATCATTTTCCACAGTTGTGTTTGACTCTACCCAAAAGACACTTGAATGTATAAAGAGAAGCAAAGAGGAATTAGCAAAACAAATGAAATGCTTTCTTCTGTTGTGCATAGATTGAACTACTGTGACTATCATTACATATGTGCAAAACAGTTTTGACATTTTCCGTTTGAAAGGACTTTTTTAAAAGATCTGAAATAAAGTGACCCACTTAAGTAGCTCTCCATAACTGTGTCTATCCAGGCAAAATAAAATGAACAGTTGAGCAATTATCTGTGAATGGAATTGATTTGGACAGTCAATGCCCAAAACGTCCTTCCTTCCTTCTCAAGAGCAGCTCTGCCTTCACCCAGCCCCCATGATGGGGTGCTAGCCTCTGTTCCCCATTTCACTCACACAGGCAGAACCTTTATTTTGGAAAAGAAATGCACATTTTTCTGCATTTTGAATTGCTCAACAATACCCACCCCTTAGATTTTATTACCTATGATTCTAATTATGCCAAAAATTGAAGATTTTTCATTAAGATTGTTAAAAGTGCGCTTACAAAGAACATGATATTCCCTGGGTTGCCTGAAACTCTTATGTTGTGTGTCTGAGTGTGACATAAAGCCTGATTCCCAAGAGAGCAGATAATGACTCTTTGGGTGGTAAAAGATGTCAAGATTTAATGAGCATCTCTTATTTGACCCTGGTATGTGCTGAGGGTTCATTTTCTTGCTGTTATCATTCACTGGTTCTTTTTGCTTTCCCTTCCCTACTTCTTGTCTTCTTTACCTGTTTTCTTGCTTCTCAGTCTTTATCAGGAACTTCCTGGAACCCTCAAACATAAGTATTATTTCTTTAAAAATATTTTTAAAAGATGTAAAAGTAAGCTAAGATTTGGGCAAACATAAAATGATGGAGTAACGTAGGAGTTAGCTCCTACGGGTTGAGGAATTACTGTTGTGAAAGATTAACTATAAAACTGAGCAGTCATTCTGACTTATCTAGGAGATAGCATTTCTATGTAATCTTTATAGGTGGAAAGAAGGAAATAAGTCATGTGGAATGGCTCACCAAATTTTCGTGTCACTTATAAGAGTCAAAGAAGTCCAGATCACATAAAATTAACACCAAATAAAGCTTTATCTTGGCAAAAGGATTCCAAGCTGTGTAAGACAGCCTGCATTTTCGAGCTGTATCCCCCTGAACATAATTTCAATCTAACAAAACCTCAGGGTTAATTTTGAAAGAATATTTTGTATTCCTTGCCTACATCTAAGCCAGAATTAAACCACACACAATTTTGTTGGTAAAATTACAGTATATTTACTTTCTTTTAGCATGTATCCTGGAATATAAAACTGGGGCTCACGTCATTTATCCTATGTGTTACTTGAGACATCTAAAATAAACGAGAAGATAAAAAGCAGAGGTGATCTCATTTCCTCCTCTAGCTCTTTTGTGGGCCCTAAGGAACTAAGCGCTAGGTGTCTGAGTCAGGGTGAAGTGGGGTCACACTATACTGAATGCAGCATTTCTTGGGGTCTTGTCAGATAACCAAACATTTATACTTATAGTCATGGTCTGGCAGCCTTAAAAAGTGCTCCCTGCTGGCTCATGGTTGCATTATTTATAGGAGATGATTATTGGACCAAAGGTCTGTATTCTTTGTGTCTTGTGGGAGTGTTTGAGGCAGGGAGAGTGTTTGGAACAGCAAGACAGACTGATTCTGGGGGGCCAGTAAAGCTGAAATTCATCCAAGGGGCTGAACGCTATGATGGCAGCCTTGAAGCTATCTTGATCATTTAGGTCTAGAGCTTATTATTTATTCAGTACTTTTGTTCTTGTTCTCTGATACTCAGTATCTAGCTGTTCTTATTTGAATATATGTAGACTTGGGGGAAAATTCCAAAAGATGATTCTAATTCTTTTAAGTCTAACTGAGGAATTTAGAGAAGGATTCTTGCTAAGGACAGTACAAGGGGCGAAATTTGTCATGCTTCACCATTCTGAACCTCTATACATCATGTTCACATAATAGCTTAGACTTCTTCCTCGAGCCACTAGGAAACAATAAGCTTATATTGTTTTTCCTGGTCTCATTGCCTCCAGTGTAAGAGTTTCACAAACAGAATTTGTTGATGGTAAGATGTTTTGTTTTATTTATGGGCTCAGTTAGCATCACAAAAGTGTTTATACTTCTGCAGAAATTCAAAACACATCTGCCTCAAAAAAAATAAAAACCGCTATAACCTCAAAATCACAGGAATTCTAGCCGAACACAATGAACTGAGGAGGGGGTAAGGAGAGATGGTGGTTGCAATGAGGGACGTAAGTGGCATAAGGGACCTTGGCAACAGGCTCAGCAGAAATTACTTTTATGTTGCTCGTGTGATAAAGGCCTCAGAGCATAATTATATTTTAATGTGCCACTATGCTTTGTTTGAAGTTCATGTTGCTATAATAACGTTTTATTGTTTCACACAGCCAGACTATCAGGGGTATGCTCTCGACCAGCTTCCGCCAGATGTACAGCACAAGGCAAACGGTAAGAGCACAGCTGTACTGAGCATACTTTTGTGTTTACATTTTAATGGGATCTTTTTGGGTGTTTACATGCATCCATTCATGCTTGGGGAGGACTTACTGTAAATCTGTGTTACACACACAACTCTAATTTGATGCACCTGGGGTTAAATTGAACTCCTTAAAACAAAGAAAATGTTCAAATGGAGAAATGCACAAATCTCAATTCTCACTTCTGTTCCCATTCCAGTCTCAGTCTCAGAATTCCATCTGGGGTTAGGAATAAAAACTTGCAGCAGGACTGCATTATAACAACAACAACAAAGCTTTGTGATTCCACTACAAAGGACAGATGCACATCCACTATTCCAGGTCGAGTTCTCTAGACAGATGTTTTAAATGTCACTGGCAGACAGACAGAGGAAACCAAAGGCTCAGAAATGTGTTCCCTCGTGACTACATGTCAGACTCCAAGACAGAGCTCTTCTTCATTTAGGCCAGGGTTGCCCCCAACACCCACCTCAAATTACACTGGAAAAGACTGAAGTCACCTATAAAATACATCTGAGAGTACTTTGTGATCTTACTTTTCTTTGGTTTATCATTCTCCTCCTTCTTTCAGAATCTGCCAGACTTCCTACTACTACTTTCTGCAGTCTGGTGAGGCCACCCAGGAGTGGGGTACATAAACTAAGCTGTAAACGGAATCCCATTTCTGCTCTCCTCACATGTATCTAAAAGTAACAATGTTCCCTACCTTTAAAGTCTCCGATGACACACACCTACCTCGTTAGTTTCCACGGGTTTAAATATATCTAGAAACCTCCGGATGAACTGTGTTCTAACTGTAGGCCATACTTGAAGTTTGGTCACATTCAATTCAGAGCCGAGATCATATCATTTCAGTTTTGGATGCAAGGAAGCTACTATCGAACGGAAGTGCGCAGCCAGATTTGCCTCATAAAGTTCTGTGGGCTGTGACCCTCACGAGTCTGCGGGGCTCTCTCCACGGTAGTCTAATGAAGGAGCCTCCTGGTGTCACGCAATATGCACAGCAGCAGCGACAGTGAGAAAGGCCGTAGCTTAGAGGAGAGTCTTAAAGAAGAAATGTAAGAAGTGTGAATTGTATAATAAAATTGCCAGGCGTTTTTCAGCAAACTACAATACATTTTCTTTCCTTCGTACTACAAATTTAAATTGTGGTTTTAATGATGTTCTTGGGTTCCAAAATGTTTATTAGAAAGGCAGACCATTAACTAGAATGCTAATTATTTAATGTCTATGTTCTTGAAATCCATTGTTATATAACAATTTAATTGCCAGCCAATTATAACCTTTAATTTTCTATTGGTCTGGAATGAATATTGAAGGTAATTTCTCCCTGATTTGCAATTTCTGGAGATTACGCTTGCTAGAAAATTCTGTAATGTCATCAAACCATTTATGTATCAATACTGAATTCTTCCTGAATTAATGGTACAGAATCTAATAATTATTTAAAGTAGAAATGAATTGTGCTTCATAAATTAAATTAAAGTGCAAAAATGAAATTCTGCAGTGAATATAGGAGACCAACTGACTTTTGTCTACTTAAGGAAATAAGTTTTGTAATAAGAATACTGAGTAAGAGTGTCTGCACATTCACATACATGTCTTTTTAAAACAATACCTATTTTGGCTGGAAATACAACTCAGCAGCACATCTCCTGCTTGTCCAGCGTGAGGTTGTAATTTCAATTCCCAGTACCAACAAACAAAACAACTCAACTATTTTAATATTCACAGCAATGTTATCAAATAAGATTATTTTACACCATTTTACATGTGAGGAAACTGAAGCTTAGGGAATTTAAGTAACATACTGAAGGTACATGCAAAATTTAGCTGTAAGACTGGATTTTTTAATATTTAGGATCCCAAGCCCTGTGCTTTAAAACACATCCTACAGTGCCTTTGAAAATCTGTTTCTCTTATTATATTAAGCATTTCAAAAATTGTAGATGTGAAAATGAGACAAGGATGATTGTCTAACTACTGTTTAATTCTCAATAATTTTATTTTATGAAATCACCACATATGCTATCTGTATTACTCGCCCGCCATGTAGGATGTCACAGGGAAAAGACACATTGTTATGTGAGAGCAAATGTGTAATAAATGTCTCTAGGCCTGGACTGTGCATGGGCAGCACTGATGGTGGTGTTGGGATTGAAAGCTGTATTTCTCCATGCCCATGTGACTTGGGGGGACTGTGACATGTCTGCAGCAAGGAAGAGGACCCACCATAAGCAGGGATCCACTAGAGAAAGAAATTCCTTACTCAGAAATCTACCTGTTTAGGATTCCTTTTGCCCTTATACTGCTCCCTATCTAACTGCTGGTAGTTCATAGCTCAAGCCAGGCCATCAGAATTGGCAATAAATGGAATCATCTTTGTCACAAATAATTCAAGTGCTATTATTTCATGGCAGTACTGATTTTTGTCATAGTTTGGTTCATTTAATTGGAAAATTTTTAACCTGTAATTTTTGTCTTAATTACCCAGAATCCATTTTATAGTAATGATTATTAAGAGATCACAGGTATGTGTTTTTTTATTGCGCAAACAATTTTGAAATGTCATTATTTTATGACAAATAAACTTATTTATCTATTATTCAAGAATATATTTCTTGAATACCAATTTTTAGGCTGAAAATACCAAAATTTTTAAAAAGAGTAAAAAGGGCTGGGGATTTAGCTCAGTGATATAAGCACCTGCCTGGCAAGTGTGAGGTCGTGAGTTCGATCCCCAGTACAAAAAAAAAAAAAAAAAAAAAAAAAAACCACAGGGAAAAAAATTAGAGCCCATTTTGATCATCTGTAAATAGAAATTATTTCTTAAAATCCATATTTCATTTTTTAAAATTCATTTTACTTAAAGAAATTCTCCTTTTTCATAATGTGAATATTTATTTTTAATTTTTAAAAATTACCACATAATTACATAAATTTATGAGGTACAGTGTGATATTTCAGTACACATTCAGTACACATTTCAGATCAAATCAAGGTAATTAATATTTCCATTTCCTTGTCATTGTTCGGAGTCTTTGAGCTCTTTTCTTCCTGTTTTTCATGTAACATATAATAGGTTACTGCAAACTATAATCATCCTCTTGGGCTGTAGAACATTATTTACCTTTCTGCGTTTTGATATCTTGTTGTGTTTTGATACTCATTATCCAACTTTCTTCTGTGCCCCTTCTCTCCATAGCTTCCAGTAATTACTATTCTACTGTCTTCTACTTTGAGATAAACCTTTTTAGTTTTATGGTACCTGTGATTCTGTGTCTGTCTCATTTCACTTTAATGTAATGTTGTTCAGTTCCATCCATTTTGCTGCAAATGACAAGATTTCATTTTTCTTAAGAGTTAATAATATCCCATCGTGTATGTAGATCATATTTTCTTTGTCCATTCATCTGTTGATTGCTGAGATTGATTCTGTATCTTCACTATTATGAATAGTGCTACAATAAGGATGGAAAGCCAGGTATCTGTTTCATATATTGACTTCATTTCCTTTCGCTATCCCCTAGAAATGAGCTATTTGGATCATGTGGTAGTTATGTCAGAAATGTGAATAAGTAAATGAATATTAATTAATCTCCTGTGGCTTGTAAATCATCTAGTTCTGGTTTGCTGGTTTTCTTGGTTATTCACAAGTTTACATTTTGGACCTCTAATAAATGTGTCACATTATAGCTTTGTCTTAGTATCTCTTTATTTCTCTTGTGATAATTAAATCTGAAATAGTAACTCTGTTTTCTATCATTGAGTGTTTAGAGAGAAGTAGCATCATGCATTTTAAAAGATACATTGAGTAACGAGTGATTAGGTTTCAATAATACCACTAGGTCCTCTTCTAACATTCCTGGGTCCTCCTGCAAGAATAAATGGAGCGCTACATACGATAGTGTAAATTTTATGAACGAAGCTTAGAAACTCTTAGTCTCTCCTCCTGTCTTGATACATATACTGGAGTGAACTTGGAATGCTCAGTTCCAAAGCCAGCTCTTTGCCAGAATGTGGTGGCCTGGGGAGACCTGAGCCTGGGCCCCCGCTACCCCGACCCCTGGTTCCCTCCTTCCCGCTGTGTGGGCTCTGGACTGTTGACCTGAGGACAGTGTGGCTGGCACATCCTAGCTTCCTCCCGACACCTTTCACCACCATGCAGAAGACACCCCTGCACAGACTCAGGCCTTGAGAAAGGCCTGTACATGTTCCGGAAACAGCCAAGGCCTTGTGGGTGGGGAACCCAGTTGGGTGCCAGAAGCCTGCTCTGAGGAAGGGGTGTTCATCCTGCAGGAGGGGTGTGGCTGGAGGAGGCCAGAGCACAGGCCCCTGAAGGGCAGGGGCCCAGTGAAGAGCTCTGCAGCCAAGGAGTAGTGTATACCAAACAGCACGGCCTCCCCATCTCTCCTCCCAGTTTTGATCGCAGTGGCTGTCTGTTGTTACTTTAGGATGCCTTACAAACAGTGAAAATCAACACATTTTTCAAAAAAAAAAAATCAAAATTTTTCAACGGTTGGTATGGTGGTACAAGCCTGTAGGCTCAGAATTCTGGGAAGCTGAGGCTGGAGGGTAACAAGTTCAAGCTTTTCCTGGGCAATTTAGTCACTCAGCAAAACCCTGTCTCAAAAAAGAAAAAAAAAAAAAAAAAAAAAAAAAAAAAAGCTAGGAGCATAATTCAGAAAAAAGGCCCTGGGTTTAAGCTCTAAGGAGATAAATCATTTTAAATGGAAGTTTTTAAGACATTTGAGACTTGTTTAACTTTCTCACTAAAAAGAAGGAAACAGCCTTTTAAAAATATTTTCTACTTTTATTTTTAATTTTTGTTAATATGTTTGCAGTGCATAATGATTACATTCATTGTAATGAATTGGTACATGTGCATAACACATCTCATCCTCTTCTCTCCACCCCCTTTTATTTTGCCAGCAAATAGACTTTTCAATATATTGAAATGCATAGATGTTAATAAGCTGCTGTTCCTGTTTAGAAACATGATTTCACAAAGGATATTTTAATCTCATTTCATGTTATGAGAACGGGATGTAAAATGATTTTCATGTTTCTCAAATGGTTGTGGCAGAGTAGAGTTAGTATAGCTTTGAAAATGTGTTGTGTGATTCTTCTTTTCTGAAATGTAAAACAACTATGATTTCTGACTGAGTTTCAGGCCAGTACCTTCTGCAAATTTTTCAAAAGGTGCATAGATGAACTTTGTCTAATGAACTTGAGCTCAATTCTTACATGTTTGTAAGGGTGTGAAAAGTAGACATGTGAGATTGTGTTATAAGCAAAAAGAATTAGTTCTTTATAATACAGAAGATCAAAACCTAAATATTGGAACTGGTCTTTACTGATGTCTAATGGTGACAAATTATATCTGAATACTGATTAACATTGTTTCTTAGAACTGCCATAACACAGTGCTACAAACTAAGTGATTTGTAAGAGCAGAAAATTATTCTTCACAGCTCTAGAAACAAGAAGTTAAAACTCAGAGTGTTAGCAGGGTTGCGTTCCCTCCAAAGACCTCTACAGGAAATTCCTTTGTAGCCTTTCTCAGCTCTGGTAGCTCCAGGGAACCCATGGCTGTGGCCAGATAGTTCCAGTTCTGACCTTCATCTTTGCATAACCATCTTCCCTTATGTCTGTCTGCAAATTTTGCTTTTCTTGTTAGTCCACCATTCATGTTGTTTTAGAGCCCACTCTAATCCAGGTTTATTTTAACCTGATTACATCTGCAAAGACCCTACTGTATTTTTTTTTTTTTTTAAATCGGTACCAGGGATCGAACTCACGACTGCCTGCTTGCAAGGCAGGCGCTTATGCCGCTGAGCTAAATCCCCAGCCCCTGACCCTACTGTATTTTAAAACTAGTCATATTCATAGGATGCAGCCGCCTTATCTAGTGCAATGAGCACCTTTGATTCCCTAGTGGCCTTTGTTTCCCTTGCCATTGTAACCAGGAACCAAGCCTTAGGACAGGACTACATAGGGAAACTCTGCAAGACCTGTCTTTTTGTTGAAATTTCCATTCTGCAATGGATTACCTTATGGGCTATTTCTACCTAAAACTTGACAATAATGATCTTGATTCTAACTTCTTTCATAAGAGCACTGAACAAATAATGAGTTATTTTTAAAACTATTTTAAAATAAATACCTGGGAATAGTATCATTAATTTTTTTTAATTTTATTTAGAAACAAAGAAAAAAACCAACCAAACAAAACAGAGAAAAGGTTAGCAACAATACAGAATTCCAAAGGAAAAAAAGAAAAGAACAAAAAAAAAAACCCACTAAGAAATCACTAGTTCATAAGTTACATTCCGTCATCTTGGAAATAGTTGTTCAAGCTACAAAATTAAAGCATAAAAAGTAGACATTCAAACAGTGAGACTATTAACAGTTCTGCTCAACAATCTAACAAAAACAGTAGTATGGTCATCTATCTTCCACACTTAAACATACATGCAGTTATATCCTTTAGAGCACTTTCTTTTGCTCTCTTTTTTAAAGTAGCAATTATGCATTTTGGATTTTATTACTCCTACAGTTCTTATTACTTTTTTTTATTTTAAAGAGAATAAAACAAAAGAGGGCAGAACAAAGCACATCAGAACAGAACAACATAAGCAACACAACACTTTACAATAAGACAACCGGACATTAACAGTAGCTGTCAAAATATCTCTTTCTCTGCTATAGTTGCGCATAGTTTCAGATACAATAATATCAAACAACACAATAGTATAAAACCATTCAAGAGAATGAAAGAATTACAGGACATTCTGAACCAAATAACTATGATCAATGGATACTATAATATAATGATATCATTAATTAAGCCTTAACTTCATTAGTAGATCTATGAATTAAATTTTGAGTTCATTTTTTTCTTCTTTATCGTGTGTGTGTGTGTGTGTGTGTGTGTGGTCAGTAGCGAATTGAGCACAGGACCTTGCACATGATAGGCAAGGTCTATACCATTGAGCAGTATCCTCAATCTTAAATGTTTTTTTAATTTAATAATTGCAACTAACTTACAGTCTTCCTGTTGGGGTGGTGGTGGTTGTTGTTGTTAAAAAATGTTGACTTGGCATAGCTTTGATTTAATAAATGCAAGGTAGCAAAGATTTAACATGTTTTTATGCTGTAATGAAAACGCTTTCTTGACATTTCTAAGTTTCGTAATTGTTTTCCTGTTATGTGTAAAGCTCTTTGAGTTTTGTCTTGATTGTAATATTCATTTGTGGCAATCTATCCAAATCTATTTTAGATTTTTCTTATTAGTCGTCATGATACATTAACACAGTTTAAAAACAGTGATTTCTGTGGCTTTGACGATGTACTCAGTGCCATTCTTCAACCTGCAGCCTTGTGTACATTTGACACGTTATCTTTCTTGGGTAAGTGCTGAATCTAACAGCAATAGAAATGACTCACTTTCATAAAGAAATGCCTAAACCACTGGAATGTTAGCCTCAGAATGAGAATTAGTATAGAACATTCTTCTTCAGGAATGATTAGAACTAAGCCACAGCTGATTTCACAAAATGGTAAGCATATGTCAGTGCTTCTAATAGTAACCTTCCATTCCCCACCTCTTGATTTCTCAGCGTAAAACCGAAGGGAGTTCTTCACCGCCAGCCCAGAAGTTTATGTCAGCCTAAGCTAGAAGGAGAAAGATGAAATTTTAATTTTTAATCTGAAACATTTTTCTGATGTTTTTCCAAGGTTTCTCCTCAGAAAGGAAAGTCAATTAGTAGAAACGGACACCCACAGAGGAGCATGGCGAGCAAAGGGAGCGCTTGGCTGAAGGCTCTATCTGCTCTGCGTCTTCACCGTGGCTTGTGCCTACCCTGTTTTGTGTGTGCCTGGTAGCTTCCACTTGGCACAGACAGAGGCATGGACAGAGACTTCTGACGACTGAGACCCTGACTAAGCCTGAGGAGCCAGTTATTACACAAGCAAATACAACTTCCGGTTTCCTCGAGACGGGATTTGGTGGTGTGAAACTGTCTCCAACATAGTGCTGTTGGACTACTGAATTTACTGAAATGATTCCATGGTTGAAGCCACTCAGTGTTTGGTGTAGGGATATTGTACTTTGTATATACTTCTGAAGGAAAACTGCCTGCATTTCTAAATTTCGAACTTTGCTTCCTTTTTCCCCTAGGGACTCAGTTCTTCCACCAGTTTGACTAGATACTGTGTTCATCTTTGTTCGCTGAAAGAATCTGCGATAGGATTGAAGAAGTCTATATTCTGAAATTAAACGTGTGATTCAATCTTAATAAAATAGTAAACTTGAAACTATGCTTTAGACATATTTATTTAAAATGATGAAAAACTGCAGGTCAATTTCGTTTTCAGATGAAATAGACTATGAAAGATAAAGTCCTAATGGGAAGGTGATTTTTTTGCTATGTGTATATGTAGTTATAGTAGTAGCAGATATATATACATATGTGTGTATGTATACACACAAATATAGATAGACATATGGATTCCACCGAAAAATGTATACACATGCCAGGAAAGGAAAAAATTCTATAAATACTTTAATACTAAAATTATTGAGACATCCTGAGATTAATACAAGTTATCTTTAGCCTCTACAATTACAAGAGATGTCAAAGTGGTGGCCATTAGACATTGCAGACATTTATTAGTACAGTAAACTGCTGCTTGGATAATGTTGGTCACTGACACTGCTACATGTGCATTTTCAATTTTTTCTCTATGGGCTGGAAGTGTAGTGGGTTTTTGTCAATATACAACATCCTCTCAGGTTCCCCACACAAGGGTAGCACCATCTGTTGATAAAAACATGGTACTATTTTTCTTTTCCTGAAGTGTGTATATACTCTCTCTCTCTGAACTGCAATTTTTTTCCATTACGTTAGCACCTACACAATATTACCAGTGTTTGGCATCTCTTGAGAGAGAGAAAGAGAGAGAGAGAGAGAGACAGAGATAGAGACAGAGACAGAGAAAAGAAGAGATTGAATCCTGGTTAAATTTGTGCTTTTCCTTCCTTTACATTTGAACAATTATTAGTGAAAAATGTTATTCTGATAGTGTGACATGACAGATATCTAAAGATGCAGCAAATTTAAATGTATCAGTCCATCCATTTAGCAAGGTTTCTGCTAGGACCAATTTGAGCTCCTCTCTGCAGGATGAGTATGTAAAACAGAAGTTTGAGATCACAGGATATATCTATTTTTGGAAATGCTTAGATAAAACCAGAAGCACCCACTGCATATGCAATAAAATAAAACTATCCAGATACACAAATGAATCCATTCAATTTTAATTTCCAAAACTTATGCTGCTTAATTCCAACTCCAACTATTTTTGTTTAAATTTCTAGCTATACTAAACACTTTACATAAAAGGAAGGTGGAAGATCACAGGAAATTAAATTGCCCATGGAACATAATTCGTGTGAAAGAATTATTGTTCTCTTACACTGATTTCCTAATTCTTTGTTTTTGCTATTGCTTATCAATGAGACAATCATTTTCGTGCATTACTTCAGTGTGAGTGAATCATAAAAACAGGAACACTAACAAGTTAGCTGCATGAAGACACTGGCGTATTTTGAAGTTTCCATTTCCTCAGATTAGTGGAAACATTATTGCAATGTCAGTTTCTAATAGTAAACCGTTTGCCAACTGAATTGTGCCCACTGGAATGAAACTGAATGTACACACAAGGAAATACTCCCTTGATAGGCCAGTTAGAGCAGCAGTAAATCATGATTTATGTACCCACTCTGCAGCCATCCTACTATTAATTAGCAAGATGCCAAACACTGGTAATATTGTTAGGTGCTAATGTAATGGAAGAAAACTGCAGTTCAGTGAGTCCTTATTTCACCTGAACTCCCAGAGGAGGACAATGGGAAATTTTCAGAAAGCAACTGCCTTTCTCAGAAGACAGATTTTTACAGTGCTAGCTAGTAGTCAGATACTCCTATGTCCCATCCCCGAAACAGACTTCTCTGCCTAACCTCATCCTAACAGTCATACCCTTCACCGTAGCTCTTCGTTTTCACATACAAGTTGTATAAAGAATAGCTGGTTGCATTGGAAGGAGAGGATGTCACATGATCTGTATTACAGAGGAAGGAAATGTAAAATTATGTATGTTTCAGGGTTTTGGTGATCACAAAGAATTTGATGTTTGATTCAGGGTATCTCCTGAAGAAAAAAATGTATTCACTCGGTTCTGGTTATGATGTGAGTTTGGAAGAAATCCTTCCTTAGGTTAGTAAGTCTGGAAGAAAAGTCAGCCTGTACTGTGTGGGAGTACAAGTTTTGTGACTGACCAAAGGACAACAAGGATGAAAAACAAAGACAGAATGGGGGGCCCATGGGGGCCCACTGCTTTCCCCTTAAACAAAGAGCCCCAAGTAACTGCAGCACCCTACCTTTAGTCACTCAGACACTGTACAAGCAATTAGAGTAAAACAGGATTCATCTGCCTCCCATGGGCCATGGTACATGTCTGGGTAAAGAACAGGTCCTCAGCTGTATAACTTCCCTACAGCGTGTCCACATGCACACACACCACCTTTCTCCCTAATGCTCACAGAAGAGGCCAATGAGACCTTAATCCTATGCTACTGCCCCTTTCTAGCTTCATTTTGTTTTCATTATGGACAATGTTGTCCTTAAAACAAAAATAATATTTTGCACTAACTTGCCAGTGATTTTCTTTAGTTTATACGCTTTAGTTATCTCACTAGCAGGAGAGGTATGATCATTCCGTGTGATGAGTACTGCAGGCCACATAGAAATTCCATAATTTCCTCAGCATCTCACAGCAAATCAATGGCACCGCAAGATTTAAAACTGCCTGCATCAAGGCCACTTAGTTTTCTGGGTGCTTTCTAGATTACCTCAGAAAGTTCTATCTGGCCTCATGGTCCTTTGCAGTTTTCATTACGTTGCATTACAGGAATATATTTCTTAGGAGAAAATAATTTGCTCGTAAATAACATGAAATGTTATGGGGAATGTGTAAGTTACCGCCTGGTTAAGAGAAATAATACATGAAATTACCATATAGGAAAATTTAAATGTACACTTAGTATTAAAATACCTTATTAACTCATGCAAGTACAGGCTTCAGTGGTTGCTTTCAGGTGTCAGCACTTTCAGTGTAGCTTAGTCGCTAAAGGAATCCATTGAAAAGGCACACTCTTTCAATTCAATTACTGAGTTCGATTGTTATTAAATAGCTACCTATTTTCAAAAATGTCTAGGCAGCACAAGGTATCTTTGTGCCGTCTGGTAGAATGAATAAATATTCGGAGGGATGGACAGAGTGTTTGCCAACTCATATTCTTCCCAATTTGAGGATCTCTTTGCCCATTTTTGGTTTCTGCCATTTTTCCCACATGGTTTAAATCTCAGTGATGTAAACCCTAGAGGGATATAAAAATCAGTCAAATTGCTGATGTATCCAGTCTCACTATGTTCCTTCTTTTCCTGGCTCAAACATACTTGGGCCCTAATTCTATAGCTCAAAAGAAAATATTTGCTATAATCTCCATTTTGCATTAATTTTAGAAATAATTTCCTTTTTCTAGTTTCTTTGTTGTGTATCTCATCACCTTTTGATATCTGCCTCATTAATCTTTTGCTGCAAGGGGGAAAAATCTGTTACAGGGAAGTTATACTCCCTGCCTTTGTGATTCCATAGAATGAGGTCCTTTTGTCAGTACACACCCACAACCCACACACCCCACAGAACACACCCACACTCTCCATACACAGACATGCCACATACAAATACACACTTAAAATATAGACACACTCCACAGACTTCACCACATCTGCATACACAATTGCACACATCCCACACACATATACATACCATACACACACACTGCACAGACATGCACACCTCACACACCACGTTCACCACACAGCCACACTGCACTTACACACAACATCACCCACATACTCTGCCTCAGGCTGTCTGACACTGAAAGCAACATTGTAGATCCCTGATATCAGCATTGGTGACCAAGTTTATTTGAATCAAAACATTTGTAGAATAAAATTTAGTGTTCCCCTATTTTGTCTCAAATCCTATGTGCATAATATGTTGCCAAGAATATCAACAAACATCATTCTAAACCACTTACAGGAAGTGTTAATGATCTGTAGGACCAATTAACTTTACTAGTTTGTAATTGTCCAGCAACATGAATGAACTTTTGATCATTGTAATATCAAAAGGAAGAGCAGGATTTAGAAGCGTGCTGATGCACTGGTTTAATAAACTGAATGCAGTCCTTTGAGCCTCTCAGTGTGGTTCACTTATTACTGAGGAGTAATTTTCTGGGAGAATCCAGCGATTAACTGATTTTGCTGAGTCAGCTCCTTACTGGCTTGAGTGTGAGACTCGGTGTCCACGTATGTAAGGGGAACTTCCTCGTGGGCAGCTGCAGGCTGACGGCCCACCATCAGGGACTCACAGCGCATGCAGAGCAGGCAAGAGCAGGGCTGTGTTACCAGGAGACAGCTCTGCTGGTGAGAGGCCTCAGTAGGCCAGAGAAGAATGAAAACCTGAAATCAGAAACTTTTCTCTTGATGATCCCCCCACAAAACCTGGTTTACAGAAGTGTGTAAAGGTAAGAGGCCAAACACAACACCTCCCGGGAACAACCGTCGGTGGTGGAAACAAAACCCCAAGCCTGATCCATTCAGACTGGAGATAGTTTAAGAGATGCCAGTGTGGGTTAAACTGCTTGGTATTATCCCATGTGTCTCTGTCACCTTCAGGACTGTGTCCTTTGCCCTGACAGAAGGGACTGAGGGAAGACTTGTATGAATCTCACAAAGTGGCCCACATGAGAAATTTTACACTTCTCAAGGGATTTCACATAATAATAATAATGATAATAATAATAATAATAAGCATGATAGTCAAGTCTCCGCTACTTCTCTCACTGTGTTTAAATTGTATAGGTTCTTTCCCCCGTTCCTGGAAGGGAGGACCCAGTTCATCTAGTCCCTCAAACTGCAAGGCTGTGAGTTAGCAAATAGCAATAGCAAGAGGCTTCCTCTTCAGCCTCTCTTCTCCCAACTTCTGAGCTCCTCTCACCACGCCCAGACTATGCCCTGCCTACCTCTCCTTCTCTTGGTTACTGTAGTCTGTATGGCACCTGGCACCCTGCCTTGTACCCTGCTCAGAGGCTTCCATTGTTCTAGAAGGACTGGGCCCCGAGATTCTGCTTCTGCTGAAGGGGTTCAGTTTCATGCATTATCTCACTACTGGACCAAGAGCAGCTCCACACTAAACTGTCCCTGCACAATACCTGAAGCACCCTGCCCACACCCGGAGTGTGCAGTAGAAGCCCTGGGGAGACCAGTGAAGATGCGATGATAGTATGCAGTGAAGAAAACAATTATGTGTAACCAAGACTGTAATTGCTTAGGGCTTCTAACAGGATAGTGTGGCAGGATAATTCATGTCATTTAAAAAAATCTTTATACCGTCCTATGCACTAATAAGAAAAAGCAAAGAAAGAGTAAAATAAAGAACAAAATTCCAACAATGGATCAGATCCTTTCTGCTCCAGCTTTGGGCAGCAGTGTAGCCAACAGACGCTCTGGTGTTTTTGAGCGCACACACTAAAGCTGGAAGCCCCCCAGCGCGATCATCAGAGCCACCACCAGGGGCAAGGAGAGGGCAGCACTCGGGGCTTTGTCTTCTACTTAATTCGGAGAAATTCTAGTTTCATCTGATTCTTGGGTTTTAAGTTCCAGTTACCACTTCTTTGGACAAAAAGAAGGCATTATTTTTAAAAATTTGAAAACAACCTACAGGATAAAGGCTGTCTTAGTTACTTTCTAGTTGCTGAGATTAAAAAAAAAAATTAGCATCTACAAATTAAAGGAGTAAAAGATTGTTTAGCTCACAGTTCACAGAGTTTTCAGTCCATAATTGACTGGCTCCAAGGCAGGGTGGCTTGACAGAGGGCCATCTTAGAGGAGAAACAGTTCATGGCAAGGAGAAGACAGCAAAAGCAAGCAAGCAAGGAAGGCACAAGACAAGCTTCTTTCTGCCCTTATATTGTATCCAGGCCACCGGGATTACAGTGGTGCCAAACCAACCAGTGTACTGATTTAGTAGCCACACACCCTCACTGCAGACTCTAGATTCAGACACCTCTGAAAAAGCTCCACCTATGGTTGCATGAAGGTTTGGGGGGAACTCTAAACCCAAAGCCTAACAAACGATAGATTTATTGTGGCTTCTGGGACCATTTGCAACCACTGAGCTCATTCCAGAGGATTCTGCAGGAGAAATAGCCAGAGGCTTCCTCCCTGTTTAATCAAGAGCTCAGAGTTAGGTACAAGGCACTACTCACCTTCTCCTCTAAGCCACCAGTTACGCTGGCTTCATGCATTCAGCCTTCAGGATGCGGACACTGTTTTATGAGCTGTTTTATTTACATGTCTGTTTCCCTTACTCATCTGTTATGCCAAGAGAGCAAGAAGAACAATCTTTCCTTTCTTGCTCTTTCTCTTTCTTTCTGTCTTTCTTTTCTTTTGTTCTTTCATTCTTTCGTTCTTTCTCTCTCTTTCTATCTTTCCTTCTTTCTCTTTCTTTCTTTCTTTTTTCTTTTCTTTTTTCTTTCTTATTTTTATTTCCCTTCTTTCTTTTCTTTCTTCATGCAGCACAATAAGTTACACTTGGCCATTCAATCGAGCAAACTCTAAATTTCAGATGTACCTCACCTAACTACCCCAGACTCTAGCTGGAGATGTCAGCCCCTCTGGGACATCTTCCTACCTCTGTTTTATCATCTCACTATTGCTTCCAAATCTTCCATTAATTGGAGTGTAAACTTGGATATAAACATCAGAACCTTTTAGAGGTTCCATAAGTAACCTGGTCCCTGCAGTGATTTTTCTCATGGTTCATCCAGTCTGTCCTAAATATTTCTGACATCACAGGGAAAGATGGTATTGATAGCATTCTACAAAAATCTCTAATATTTGTGTACTTTGCCTTTCTCCAACTTTATCATTGTGTTATCTTTATTTTCTCTTCTGCCTCTCTCCATTTAGCATCTAGTCAGTGACCTCATACTCAAACTTCCTGCTCTTTTCTTCCCCTCAGTAGCAAAAAAAAACTGTTCCCTTTAATCATAAATTTAGCTTCTTCATGGCCACTACTTATTTAGCAAATATATCCCTGAATTGTTTAATATGTCTTTATTCTGTGTTACTATTTCAATAATATATATATATATTCATGGATTTGGCAACTGTATCTTGAGTGCTTAACATGTGCCTGGTGTTGCTCTGTGTGCCTTAGATACATTTGTGTAGTGGTTGATTGATTGTGTCAATTTGAGACATTTAAAGCTTAACTAAATTGGTTTAGACATTCTACACCCTAGGATGTACAAGACCCACCCTAGGGTGGCTCATCACCTGAGCAGTATCAAAGGAAAGGAGGAAGGACAAAGGAGTTCCATTCTTTGGAGGAGCTCCAGTCTTCGCCTTTGGCTTGGGTGTCATCTCCTGGCTTCCAGTGTAGAGTCTCCGGCCTTCTGGCATAGAGCCTTTGGCCTTCTGTCACAGATCCATCAGCCTGCTGGTACATACTTGAGTGGGACACTAGGGTGAACTCCAGACCTTAGATTAAACCATTCCACCTCCAGTGTGCAGACACCCTCTGCACGCTTCCTCATCCGACCCTGCGACATCGGAAGCCAATCAAGATTTCTTATACATTTGTATATCTCATATATTATATCTGTTTTCTCTAGTAAAACCCGGCCTAATACAATTTGTAAGTAAAATATTGAAAGCTTTCAAGACCCTGTGACCTAACATTCTAATAAGGAAAATATAAACAATGAATGACAAACATGATACATGATACATTTATAAGTATATCATGTCAGAAGATAGTAAGTCTGATGGGGAAAACAAAGTAGGGTCAGAATATTCAGAATGTAGGAGATGCTGTTATCTTTTAAAAAGAGGTAGCCAGAATAGAACTCAGGGAAAAAGTTGTGTGTGTGTGTGTGTATATATATACATATATCTTGTATGTCTATATATATGTACATATATATATTTCTTGTATCAGTATATATATATATATATATAATATATATTAACATACGTATAGGAATATAAGTTTAATTAAAGTTAAATACCAGTGACATACATGTATATAGATCTATTTTGTATCCTGAATATAATCTGCTCTCTTGTGTCTCTTCGTGTGTCTCTTAGTATTTTCTATGCTATAGAAAATATAGTGTCTATAATGTGTCTCTTAGTATTTTCAGTCTGTGATAATTAAAACACAACGTTGGTCAAATATTTTGTTTTGTTTGTTGGTAAAGAGCTTGTAAGAGTAAAATGATCTCAGAAATAACATTTTATATTATTTTCATTATGTTTCTTGATTCGTAAAACCTGTTTATTTTAGTAACTCACAACAATGAAATAAAAAAGAAATAAAAATCATCCATAATCTCACATCCCACTTCTGATAGAAAACTGCTTATGTTTTAGGAAAAATCCTCCCTTTTTCATCTCTGCACTTCATATTCTCCTCCACCTCCTTCCTCTCATTCCTTCCCATCCTCCCTTCCTTCTCTCTATCCCCTCATCTACCTGAATTGAATTTAAAATAATTATATAAACGGAGGCTTTCTTAAGCTGAGATTGTGCCTCAGTTCTCGCTCACAGAAAGCTGCATGGTGGATGATCTTCAATGTTCCTTCCCTCAACTCCTCAATCATTTCCCATTCTCTCTAGTTTAAGGCCTTCTGCCTACTTTTGTGTACTCTTACATCTGGGTAAAAGTAACACTAGCAGGGATGGTGGAGAAACCATCTTAGGTGAGGATAGTAGAAAAATAATGTTTTGAAGATTACAACACTCTGCGTTTACCTTCTTGTTCTAACAGTTCACACCCAAGATCAACGGAAATGCCACACTTATGAAACTACTACTGACTTTACTAGATGATTTATAATGTTCTTAACAATCAAATGCATAGTTTTTGTAAATAATCTGAAATTCATTCAGATATAATGTGTGTTGGTACAAAAACCTTTTGGAAAATTATCAAGAGTAAAGTTTTATTATAAGATTAAACATTTCATAGGTAAATTTCTGCTAGAATACTTTAGTTGTCTATTTGACTATCTTACATTATACTTAGAAATTAATAAATAGGTTAAGGTTTAGTAGTCATAGTAAAATTTTAATTTGAAAATGACTCTAAGGTTTATAAAAATTATTATTACAGATTATAAAAGAGCAGCATTTGGAGTATATGCTTTTTACCTGTAATTATTTGCTGTTTCAGCAAATAGCTTCGGTTATCTTTCAAAGATTTGTACTTCTAATAGTTGAGATATCTAACTAAGAATGCACCACCTGTTGAAACTCACTGACAGTCTGATTGTCCCTAGGGAATGGAAGAGTGCCTTGCAGACTTTTGTGTCAAAAATACCCCTCAAATGACTTTACTATGAATTGTTGCTTTATCTTCAAAATTCTCATACATAGGTGACAAGTGTAGATTTGGCTCTGTCTGAAAACTAAATTATGATGTAAAAAGCTGTCATTCCACTAGATCATTACCTTTATAATTGTATCTATGATTTAGCTTCAAGTTATGATTTATTTGTTAAAGGATATAAATTTCAAAATACTGGAAACAGAGTTTTTCTCAATTTCTTCAAAATTGCAAGATAGAATGGAAGTTATAGAGGATTTTTGTCTAATGCCTAAAAGATAAAATACTCTTAGGTTTCAAAAGCAAACACATATGAGTCAAAGAGTCCTCACCTTTGTATTCTGAACTACATGTTATGAAACTAATAAACCTTTGAATTTAAAAACTTGGAGGTTAATCTCTGAAAGTCAGATTCCTTAAATTATACAACTGATCCATTCTGTTGTTATTCTGGTTGGATGTTTCTGGGGCTTCTGCCTAGATTATTCTGCTCTTGTTTCCTGCCATGGCCCATTGGGCATATCCAACCCTTTCATGAGGCGGGTTTCTGCCACTGTCTGTCTAGTCAGGGCCTGTGTCACCCCCCCCCACCCACCCAGTGGGTGCAGTTCCTTTCCTTTCCTTCCCTTCTAGCCTGTGACAGCCATATGTGTCCTTGGGGGATATGTTGTGAGGTGCTTTCCTGTGCTTGGACTTCTCTTTTATCAAGCACATCATACCTAAAGTTACCAGTGAATAACCACTCTGCAGATTCCCTCATGCAGAGGTTATAGGAATAACATGATTTTTTGGTATTAACCCTATTTATGTGCTCTTTATCAGCATGACTTAAAATTTTAACTACGTTGGAAACAGCTCACAAAGGCGGTTTCAAAATTTACCACTTCACATGAAAAGATAAGAGAAGTCCTATAGTAAAAAATGAACGTGACAAAGCACTTCTTCCATTACTATTTCTTACTGGAAATTTTTTCTCAATAGTTCCTGTTTATTTTCCATCAGGAACATCTTGGGAAATCTATCTTGTAGAAATCTCTGTACCATAGCACTGAACAGAAGTTGAAGGCCAACAATTCCTAATATTGCATATTTGACTTTAATTAATGTTAAATTTGTGTAAGCTTTTTTTGTCCTTTTTACGCTATAAAAATTGATACTACGTGTCCTTAGTGCTGTTCACATTTAATATAGTCAACACCTGAAGTCTAAATTCTACACATTCCACAAAATTGTGCTTTGGTCATTCATTACATTTTCACTTGGTTAAAGTAGATGTTTTGCGGGGATTAAACATAAAAGCTTTTAAATTCTATGGACTTCTGTTGATAAACAAAAATGTTTTTGCCTGATTATTTTTTCATTTAATATTTCACAGAAAAGACAAACTTTCTGTCATACTGTTAGATGATTATAGAACTAAGAATGCCATGAAAATATTTCAAAGTCTAGTTGTTCTTTTAGGAAAAACGTACCAGATATAATGTTGGTATAACACTTAGCATTGTAATATTTTTGTCTAACATACACTGTCAAATGCAACTGATTATCTTCAGGGTTTTGCATAAGGAGGATGTTACTAGAGAGGCTTAGGAAGACCGAGGACAGCACTGGGCATGAGACAAACCCGCGCTCTGCCCGTGCTTGAGGGCACCCTCGCACAGATTTTCATGATCCCCTCAGACCACGGGAAGCACAGGACGTGTCTGTTTCTTTTGTGTCACCCATTGCTGCACACAGCACAGTTTGCAGCAAATGAAAGAAACTTATAATAAATGACAAACAGTAGTATCCAAAAAGATGACTGACCAAGGTAAGAGTTAGAATATTTACAAACTGACTAATTGTCCAAAAGTGTACTCATGTACAGGAAACTTTGAAATCGTCGGGAATTTTACCACTCATAGAGGAACTATTCCATATTTCAATTAACATTTTAATTCATAGAAACTGGAAGTTGATAACGCTAGAGACTAATGTGGTTACTAAAAAAGCACTATCTTTCACTGACTTTTTAAAGCAAAGTTTATTTGGCGTTATTCTTACACAAGACATGCCACTTCATATGTCTTATTTATCAAGAATCAATTAAAATATAAATCATAAAACATATGCATATAAACACTTTAGAAAAGACATATAGAAATTAAACATGAGCTTCATTTTTTTTTTTCGGTACTAGGAATCGAACTCATGACCTTGTGCTTGTCAGGCAGGTGCTGTGCTGCTCAGCCATATCCCTGGCTTAACTATGAGTTTAGGGGGCTTATTTCACTGTAATTTTTGCCACATTTGCTTCATTAAAATATTTTAAAGGACCTTTGTCAGATTTGGGAGAAAATTTGAATAAGGTATATTATCACTTGTTATGGTGTTTCCACTTTAAAATATATTAAAATGTATTATAGTATGATCAAAAGTAATATACTGTAAGACTGGCAAATATAATACTTGAATTGTGTAACTCATCTGTTGTATCTCACCTGTTGTCATAGGGGTGTTATAGCCCTACTTCCATTTTCAAATATACTATAAAGAACATAATAGGTATTTTTGTTTCCATATATGCTTATGTGAAATATATAAGATATAAATAAGTGCATGTACATATATTTATGTATATATAAATTATAAACTCCTCCAAGTAGAATTAAATTTAAAATTTTCTAGCAAAAGAAATTATAGGGTTCAAAGGTTCACAACTGCCTTTGCTGTTATAGTAGTAGACATTGTTCACATGTGTTTGAGAACTTGCAAAGATTTCTCAGAGGGGAGATTTTCATTCCCACAGTGTTATCAATTTTCAGGGTCAAGGAAACGTCTCACATTTGAAAAAATAGTTTTTAGCCAAATGATTGTGTTCCCTACAAACCTAACATTTTCCTCTATTTTTGATCAGTTATGCACTATACAAATGAAAATCCTGTATAAATTCTGATGACAAGTGTGTAAAACTGGGACTCTGTCGTCCCCAAATCTGTCTGTCTCTGAACTCAGATCCAGAACTGGAGCATCATTCCTATCGTTCACACAAGCAAATAAGATGGACCTCGTGTCTCTTGTTTTCCACATCAAAACCACTAATGGCAAGACAGTAATGAGTGTTCTTGGAGCACACACATGTAGACGCTTTGGGGAGATCTTTACAATAGCTGACAAAGTCAGATTAATTTTCAGTTTAATGTTTGTAATATATAAATCTCGAATAAATGTGAGGTGTGAAAAAT
This sequence comes from Dolichotis patagonum, assembly GCA_004027295.1. Lineage (NCBI taxonomy): Eukaryota > Metazoa > Chordata > Mammalia > Rodentia > Caviidae > Dolichotis > Dolichotis patagonum. The sequence goes on along the minus strand of PVJX010000353.1, from coordinate 100,851 downwards.
GTATATTCTGTGGCTACGTGTACTCCAGACACACCACATTCTTCCAGAAATAAGAATTCTGCAGCGTGGAAATGACAGAACAGTTTTTTCTTTTTCTGAAGCGTTAAGGATTTGTTTGAAACGATGGTAGAGTGCAATACCACGCATGGTCAGTAGGTGCCACCACTTTTACCTGAATGCGACAATGAGCTCTCCGTTCATAAACTAATCAGTACATTTTAAAATCAGGTTCATAAATACAGAAAATGCATAAAGCAGTTTCACTTAAAATAGATATGGTTTCTATCAGGAATCTAGAAAAAGTTAAATTCTGTAGACAAATTCTGTTTTTAAAAAAAGCTCTGTGAAAGTTAGCCAGGTCAAAATGTAGATAACGATTCAACCTTGGGAAAGACAGCCATCATTTTCCTTAAGCTAGATAACTAACGTGCCTTTTATAATAGACTATGCCTTTTTCTGCTTTGAAACAAACTTTAAAGAAGAAAGCATGCTTGTTCCCAAAAATATTAAAATAATTCTATCTTCCTTGAGGAAAACAAAAAGTAACACAGGAAAAGAGTTATGGTGGCAAATGGGATTTTGCATTAATCCAAGATCTTTCACTTACCATTTGCACAATCTTAAGCAATTTTACTCAAACTTTTTTTAAGTTTCAGAATCCTTATAACAGAGTTTTTGAAAAAAAATAAGAATGTATATAAATCACAACATATAGGGGATATTTACATATAATAGTTATTACGAGTAGCCATGTTTCTGCAAAACCTCAGAAACCACATTAGTGCCATAGCAACATACATTATCATCGTAAATATGGTAGCATTTCATGTAATTAGTAGTAGTAATAGATTCAATGTTAATTTGTTCTTCTATAGTTTGAATCTAACATTTAAAGTTTTAATAAATTTCCATATCAATTTTATATGCTCTATTTGGAAACTGAAAATATTCTCAGATTACTTAATTCAGTGGCAGAACTAAAGGGTACAATAATGACTATTTGCAGTGCATGAAATAATAGGACTGAAGGCATCAGGCTCTCTCAGCTTTGTTCCTGTGTTCCTACTTCAGGTACACCCCAATCGGGGTACCTCTGCATTGTCCTGGATCAAAGCTCGGACAGTAAAAGGAATTAAAAATATGGTAAGTCCCTGCCTTGCAAACAGCTTCAGCCTAGAGTTCCTCATAGGCCTGGGAAAAGTAGAAAACAAATTCACCTGAAAAGGTGACATCCTACAATAAGACTACCTCGAAACTCCTTAACAGGCTTAGACAAGATTCCAGACATGCCACAGGTCACAGCTGCCATCAGCAAAGCCATCAGCAAGTCCCAAGTAATGGCTGGCAAACTCAAGTATAGCATCAATAAAGCCCTGCAGGGCCAGGGTGTATTTGTTGATGTTTGTTAAAGCGCTAGTACCATGGACTGAGTGCCTTAACCATGATATTGTTGCTTTGGCTCTGGAAGCAGAGTCCAAGATGTCAACTGCTTGGGAGCCTTCTAAAAGCTTTAGTAAATGAGTTCCATATCTCTTCCTCAGCTTCTGGTGGTTTGCTGACCATATGACATTCCTTGGCTTAGAGAAACCTAATTCTGATATCTGAATTTCTCTTTTTCATGAGGACACTAGTCATGTTAGACCAGGCATCTGTCCAACTGTTGGGTGACCTCATCCTTATATAATTAATGATACCTGCCATGACTCTAAATCAAAGAAACTTAGACCATGAGATCCTGAGGATACTTTCTGTTACTCTGATGAAACATCTGAGATAAATAACTGAAAATAAGGGAAGATTTATTTTGGCTCACAGTTTAAATCCATGATTTCCCGGTCTCACAGCTTTGGACTTGTGGTGAGACAGAACATCATGGTGGAAGAACATGGCTGAACAGAGTTGCTTACCTCATGGTGTCTAGAAAGCAAAGAAAATAAGGAGCCAAGGTCCCAGGATTCTTCCCAAGAACACACTCCAGTGACCTCAAGTCCATCTACCAGACCTCACCTCCTAAAAGTTTTATGACTTCCCAGGGATGCTATGGGCTTATATTCAAGCCTTTAGCATATAGGCTTTGGAACATAACTCTGATCCAAACCCTAATAGAGGATTAAGACTTTAATTTTGATTTTGAGGAGACACAAGTCAATCCATAACAATGATCCTTTGTGGCTTAAAAGTACCCTGGTGAATATTCAAGGGAAAAAGTTTTGATGGCAGGCCTTCCAAGGGCTACTGCTTTCCATTCCAACAGGGGCCCTACTGATGAGGAAGGTGGATCAGAGAGTGGCAGAGGACCTAGAGAACAGAGTTTCCTTAAAGGCTGGGGCAAAGTCTTATTAGAGTAGTCTGTGCTGGACAACTAACCAAAACCACATTGTAAAAAAAATCCGTAAACAGACCACATGGTAAGAAAATGTACTCTTGATATTCTGAATTTTGCCACTTCTGTTTATAAATAGTCCCTACAGAAGTCTTTTCCCCCAAAAAAGTGCCTTAAAAATGTTTTAAAAGTGAATCATTAGGTGTAAGATTTTGAATTATGAAACCAAACAAAACTACATGCATGCCGCCATGAAACTTTTGGTTGCAGTAGGTTTTAAGAGGAGTATGGTTTGGAACTGAGGATGTAACTCAGTGGTAGAGAACTTACTTAACATAAGTTGCAGAAAGAGAGAGAGAGAGCAAGAGAAACAGAAGAGACAGAGAAACAGAGAGAGACAGAAACAGAGATTGGTTTTTGTCATTGCTTTTATTCTTTCCAGAATCTTCTTATCACAAGACCTTGTTTCTTTTCCTTTTTTCTTTGTCTTCTTGAGACAAGGTCTCACTATATAGTTCAGGCTGGCCTTGAGCTCACTTTGTAGCCCAGGCTGGTCTTGAACTCACAACAATCCTCCTGCCTCAGCCTCCCAAGTGCTGGGATTACAGGCATGTGCCAGTACAACCAGCAAGACCTCTTTTCTGAACTGATGACTCACACTGTCCTATCCTCTGAAAATTCCAGTTGTAGTGATGACAGTGGTAAGTTTTTCCTGTGCAGGTACTTAGGTTTGATTAGAGACAGTTTAGTAGTGATATCTGCATTTTGAGAAGTGCTCTGCGTGGGCAATGAAAAATGTTACATCTGCTATGACTCGGTATGTTTCTTTCACAAAATAAAATTCCTAAGACTGACAAAACAAATGTTGAAGGTTGTTCAACTTAAATGAGCAACCTTGATAGTAAGTAGAAACATACTGATATAAAAGAAAAGCAATGCATTGGATGATTGGACATAATACTATCCAGCAAACCAAAACCAAGACCATTAAGGCCTTACAAATGAATAGGCCTCAGATTACTAAACTTCTGATACTAACAGAGAGGAAAAGTACTTTAAAGATGCTAACCATATGGTAGGAATTCTTATTTTTAAAAAATTGAAGAATCCGTACATTCTTAAGATTGATACTAGATATTCAGAAAAGTCAACCATGTTGCTCTGACACACTAAACAAAACTTTCTGGATATTTCTTCAAAGCAACAAAAAAATGCTGATATAATAAAGATGGACCCAGGATCTTTCTATCACTGTTCGTATCATTTCTCCCCACTCCATGACCTTTATCCTGTACTGTTTTTTTTTTTCCTTTGGCCAAATTCAGTATTTCTGGTTCTGCACCTTAAAATATTTGATCTAAAACAAAGAGAGTCAAATCCATATGGGATTTCCTCAAACTTTACTCATGAGAATAGTCCTGCAATAATGACTGTCCAGAATTGAATATGATATTTTCCTCAGACTCACTGGTGAGCACACTCTCTGAAGGTCACATAGCAAAGAATAAGGTGGGGACCAGACAATCCTCCATGTTTAAAAATTCCCAAATACTCAGGCACTAAAAATATAAGGTGTAGAGCTCAAAAAGTGTTTTAAAAAATACTAGCTGCTTGACTAAAGAGGCTAGTATGTGTCTTTCCTGCTCAGATCATCTGGGCTTCGTGGTTACCTACTTCCACCCCATATGCAGAGTAGAGAATGGCACCATCAAAATACTGACATCATGGGAAGTGGGCTAATTGAGGTTCCTTTGTGTGCCCAGTTAACACTCTACATTGGTCTTACCCTTTTGCATTTATATGGGTACATTCAAGATACTCACAAGGCACAAGCATAGCATACAACTGGAAAGGGAACAAACAAATGCTTCTTCTCCCAGTAAGACACAACCATCCTAAAGGGTGCTACAGAGACTATGCCACATTGATCTCAGCTGGTCTTTATTTTACCATCTGGCTCCTTTTCTAGGGATATCCCTAACTAACCCATCAGGGCCTTCTCCCCCATACATCAGTCCATGTAGAAACAACAAAGGAAGTCGATTGTGCTAGTTTTCTGTGTAAGGCCCCATACCAGGCTTGTTAGCAGAAGCCTCCTCCTTCACCCAGCCTGGCTGGCCTCCCCTTCGCAGTCAGGAGTCTTCATTTAAGTCTCTTTTAATGAGAGGAGCTGAGAGCTAACTCAATAGTCCCAACCTTCCTCTGAAGGGGCTGAGCTCCACCCTCTCTCCACAGCTACTTCCAATAGCATTCCTAATAAGACTCTGTAACGCTTTCCTATGGTACTCATTCAGCGTCTACGTGATTCATTTTCAGATCCAACAATGTTATGTGAAAGTTATCCCATTTAAAATAGCACCCCATCAAATTAGCTTGCACACTGAAGGTTGCATATGATTATACCAATCTATGAATAATATAGAATAATGAAAAACTTAGACATGCAATGATAAATACTGGAAACCCCTTAACTAATACAAGTACACTCCATTAAAGTCCTGAATCGTTTGTTGGATCATTGGGTGAAACCTGTTTACTGAAGGTGTGTATTTAGCAGTCAAAGAAGGGAGGATGGAACACAATAGCAACTTCTGTTTCTAATTATCTCAGTGATTTGAGACTAAATAAACCACTTAATCTAGAAGGGCTGAAGTAATTGTTTAAATAATACATGGGTGAGAGGTAACTTGCTATATCCCAGTGGCAGTTCTTTTGATTTGAGAAAAGCCCATATGGGTTCCCAGACCTGCTTGTGGACAACACCAGGACCTCCATTCTTTCCATTTTCTTTGCCCCTATGTCCAACTGAGAATGTTGTTCAAATGCAGAGCGGCATGTTCAAAGATATAAGTAGCACAAATTTTACTCTAGTCATGATTGGAGCATGTATGTGTCCTCAGACTTACCTGTAGGAAATCTAGTTATGCTGTTAAATTTAACAGAAAAACTCAGACTTGCCTATGTTTTTCATAGCCTTCATTTGTCCTCACCCAGTCAGCTTTGCCTAACATTATGATCAGTCCTCTTCCATTGAGGTAAATTTCTGAATGCTGCTGTGTCTCACCTGTCATTTAGTGTATGGAATCTTTGGTGAGCAAAACTGTGAAATCCCAGAGAAGCTTAGCCCAAGGAGAGATGCGTTGAGAAAGCAGCCTACACTCAGGGGTCAGGCTTAGTGAGCACAATCCTTGCTGAAGGAAGAAAACACTCCCATCTTCTACAGACTTGGGCCCATCTGCTCTTAGCTCTGGTCCTATAGCCACCTCACGTGCCAAAGGACACAAGATGAGCTACACCTAGTTTCATCCCTGCTAACAGAATCACTAAGCACAGACCTGACCGTGGACCCCAGAGCAGTCCTGTTATCTGACTGTCAAAGTCCTGCCTATCAGAGACACACTAGCAGAAGACACACTCATCCATGTCTTCTATAGGGGACCATTGAGCTCACACATATCTGCAAGTCTTGAAGCAGACATGTGGCCCAACCTCCAACCTCATTTCACCAGTCTGGAGCCAACCCTACCTGTCCAGGGACCCAGGGATGATTATTTGTACCCCTGGTCACCACTGAGTCACCACCAAGTTTTAACTCATGATTGTGTGCTAGTCTTAATAAAGTAATTTCATTTCTGCAAATAAATGGAGTGTTTTCCTATCATTCCACTTAAAATATCTTTGGAATTTCTCTTTGAAGTAACTTGAGAGGCACTTTCCCAAGTTTTCTGGTAACAGGGTACAACTTATAATGTTATCAGGCAATGCAGTAAAATGGTTTGTTTCATTATCTGGAGGTTACATATCATTACTTTGTACTAAAATGAGAAAATGATTATTTGTTGTTCACAAACTTTTTATGTATCCCAGGTATACTTTTTAGTGTATGCTTGCATACAATGACAAGTGAGCCCTTACAGTCTTGTGGGGGAGGCAGATAATAAATAACTTAGCAAGTGAAGTAAAACTTAAAAAGATCACTTTTTCTGCAGACTGAATAATATTCCACCACATGTAGGTGTTTTATTTTGATTGACCATCTGTTGATGGATACTTGGGGGTTTTTTCCACCTTATGGCTAGAGTGAATAAACTGATGAACAGTAGAGTTCTTCTGCACAGAATACTTCAATGATATCAAGCTACTTTCCATAAAGCATCTTTTCGTGTGTTTTACATATGAGCATTTCTTTTAAAGGTTAAAAACGGTTTTAGTGGTGAAGTAGAAGCTGAGGCGTTGAACCCAGGCAGCCAGTGCCATTTCTACCTTCTGAGTTCTGTGCGAACTTGAGCAAGCAGTTTAACTCTTCTGCCTTCAGCTTCTCCATTCAGTAAATGGAGATTTACTGAATGGAGAATTACAGATAATAATGATTGCGGTATAAATGTTATGAACATAAGAAAGAGAGCAGCAAAGAAGCTAGTATCATGTCTGAAACACAGTAAGAGAATAATCATTGCTAATATTTTCTACCTTTCCAAAATGCTACATATTTCAGTCACTAGATTTTAAATATAATCAAGTTGCTTTTGTCTGCCCATTATTATATGTTTGGATTTTACTCATTTCCCCCCTAACAGCTGAGAAGAGTTTTGTTCCAATCACTTACATGGAACAATATATCATCCTTAGATCTATTACCTCTTTGACATTTTATTCTCGAAAAGTCTATTTTAGCAGGTTTACCTTCAGATCTATGTGGCACATGCTATTCTGGAGAAAAATCATTAAGTAATGTGTTTTCTGAATTCAAGATTCTTGAAGGCTAAGTTACTTTGTAGCTCATACCTGTAAAATGACTTAGATGGTATACACATCCAGTGAGAGGACAAGCATTCTTGACTTTTGAAGCTTAGGTGGAAGACATTCAAGAACCATATGAATGAACTACAGTTTTATAATTGCAAAGTGTATTTTGTGACTCCAAAATCTCTCCCTGGAGAGATTCTACTTCACAAGCCTAAACACAAAAACACCACTGGGAAGCCTTAGAATTGACCCCAAGATGTGCAAAAGAAGTACAGAGATGCCAGGGCACAGAGGTAAACTGGGACTACTTGGGACTCCGTGTGTATATTCCCAGCCCAGCCGCTTCAGTCACCACCCAGCAGGAAGAGGTAAGAGATCCAGAAATGTCCTGCCTCAGCCCAAGCACTCTTGCATCTGAAAGCTCAGTCTACACATCTTAAACCATTTGCCAAGAGCATAATCATTTTGATTTTGAACCAAAATAAAAGTGAACGGTGTCCTAATCAACCATTTGGTCTTTTGAAATAAAATTAATTCTAGATTTACTTCACAGGTTTAGATTTTAGTTTCATGACAATCTAACCATAAAATCTGTTATTTCAGGCTCATGTTAGTATTCAGAATCTTGAAGTTAGTATTCAGAAACATGAAGACTGGTCTGCTTTTAGAGATAATGTAGTTAGGATCAGCACTCAACAGACAATTTAAAATACAACCATATTTATATTTTAGAATCATCATGATGACTAATATTTGAATTAAACATCTGAATTGATTGGCTATTTTGCTACCATATTGCTAATCAGAGCCACTATCAGAAGTCAAGTTTTTCTTAATCTCTCTAGTGAGTCCTTTTAGACTATTACCTCTATTAATACATGGTCTTTCTTGAATTACACAACAAAAGCAGTTGTTATTATCACCAGATGTTAGAAAGAAACTGGCACATAATTGAAGCCCAGTAAATTTGAAAGTACTGCATTTTTGAAAGTTTTTGAGCCAATTATATTTTTAAAACAAGTTGTATTTTGCTTCTGATGACAGTCACTCTAGGATCTGAGATGCCTAACTTGACTCTCTACATTAAAAAATGTTAGCACTTTTTTATTTTAAAGAGAAAAATTCAATAAAAACAATGATACAGAATTTCAAAAGATAATAGATGAACAAGCGTTAATATATTGCATATTGTTCTTTTCAAAGTAATTGCTCAGATTATAAGATATAGGCATGAAAATTGATCAAATAATATAAACATGAACTGTTCTTTTCAATGAATTAATAGAAATAGTATAATTATCATAGCTATCTTGCATGTGTGTATATATATTTTTTCTTTTCCCTTCCTTCCTTTCTCCTTTCTCTCATCCTGGTTCTTCTTTCTTTTTGAGAAGTTTCTTCCCTTTTCACAATATCTATTGTACAGTTTGGATCTTATTTACTCTTTCAGTTTCTTATTCTTGGGAGACAATATAGTCTTTATACATGCATGTCTGATTTATACTTATGAGTATGGTCTCAAGTTGCATTAGATTACTTATAAAAGTCTTGAGTTTATCCTTCTTTGTAGCTGAGTAGTACTCTTTTGTATAAATATGCCACATCTCTTTTATCCATTGCTTGATTGATAGGTATTTGGGTTGTTTCCAAAATTTAGCTTTTACAAATTGTGCTGCTATAAACATGGGTACACATATAACTGTGGTAAGATGCTTTTAATTCTTCTGGGTAGATACCCAGAAGGAGAATAGCTGGGTCAAATGGGACCTCTAATCCTAGTTTTTTCCCACACTGATTTCTACAGTGATTGCACCAATCCATGCTCCATCAACAGTGTAGAAAGGTTCCTTTATTTCCCTAGCCCCCTCAGCATTTGCTATTGGTTGATTTCTTGATACTAGCCAGTGTTTCTGGGATGAGATGGAAACTCAATATTGTTTTAATTTTCATTTCTTGAATGACCAATGATGTTGAGCATTTTTCATATATTTATTTGCCATTTGTATTTCTTCACCTGAGAAGTGCATATTCATTGGAGATGCCATTTTCGGATTGAGTCTTTTACTTTGGGGGATCCGATGTTTTTCAGTTCTTTATATGTTCGAGATTGAAATCCTTTATCTGAGGTACAGTTGGCTAAAATTTTTTCCTACTCTGTGGGTTTTCTTTTCACTCTGTTGGTGATTTCTTTTGATGTGTAAAAGCTTTTTACTAAGATGAGATCCCAGTTGTTGATTCTTTGAAGTGTTTCCCATGCTTTTGGGTTTTCTTCATGGAGTCTCTGCCTACTCTTAAATCTTCAAGATTTCTGTCTACTTTCTCTTCCAGTAGACTTAGTGTTTCTGTTTGAATATTTAGATCTTTTTGATCCATTTTGACTTCAGTTTAGTGCATGGAGATAGACATGGGTCTTGTTTTAGTTTTTGCTTTGTGGAAAGCCAGTTTTTCCAGCACCATTTATTAAAGAGGCTATCTTTCTTCCAGTGAACATTTTTGGCCCCTTTTTCAAGGACAAGGTGGCTGAGTATGTTTGCAGTTTGTATCTACATCTTCTAATCTGTTCCACTGATCCTCAGGTCTGTTTTTTTTTCCTCCCATACTTCTTGGTTTCATTACAGCAACTCTGTAGTGTGACTTCAAGTAAGGGATTTAGCAATATTTTTACAAATTTTGTAGCCTAATTTTTACCAAATTTCTAGTCCATTCATAAATGCGTGAAAGTTTCATTTTTCAGGAAAATACATCCATTTTTTCATTTTATTCACTTGATTTCTGTCTTGTATATTTTGTACTTCAAACAAGTTATCTCTACTTTTTTTCCCCTTTAATATGGACTTTTGGTAAAGGAAATTTTAACATTTAGAATCAAAAGTTTGTTCTAAGTAAAATGCCCACTAGATGGAGCTATTGTTTCAAAAGAACAGGGATGATGATGACCTATTACAAAAACTTCCCCAGTGAAAATTAAATCATAAGAAAATGATAAGTAATCATTGTCCCTTTCCTAAGTTGTCATTCTGTATAAATGACATTAACATTTGAAATGCATGTCATTGACTATATTCTGAAAGTATTTGCATCAATATTAAGACTTACACAGTTTCAGTGGCTGAGTCTTTTCTAAACCTTGTTTTTGTATGTTTCAGTTTTAATGAAAATACATTACTTTAAAAGATGTTTTAAAATCATAATCCTTTGCTTAATAATCTTGCAGTAAAAATTCCCAGAAGTTTAAATAAAACTCTAACATAAAATGTCTGACAAAAAGATTAAATAAAAACCTCAGTTGTAGAAAAAGATACCCAAAGTTAAATGTGAACACCGAGTTCTAGGAGAAACACCATCACTGTGTTTTCACACATTCTTGCCCAGTACACGCAATTGCATTTAAAGTGCATATTTTACTATTACCTAATTCATATGGCATAGGAGAGTTGCAAGCTGCATTCCATTCTTATTTGCTGTTGCTGTCATGAGGATACAAATTTCTTTGTTAACTGAAATTTTTTATAGCTTTCTGTTAATTTAATATAATTAAAACAGCTTCTTGAGTACTTTTTTTATTTTCTTACTATAATGTTTATAATTAATATGCATGTAAGTATTTATATGGCCTCTGGCATTTTATGCTTTAGAATTAAATATGATTTGGAATTAAATATCAACATTATCTTTCAGGGATACAATACTGAGGAAGCAAATTTATGATGCAATATAAAATCATTTTAGTTGGAGACTTCAGACCTCTAATTTAATGACAAGCTTCTTTCACATATTATAAAGAAAAGCCAGCCATTCAACACAGTCTTTGAGGTAATAATTAGAAAACCAAGTAGTACGTACTGGAGAAAGCAAGTAAGGTTCACCATGATGTCATTAAAAATGCTGCGGTTCTTTTTTTTGTTGTTGGTCTGCTAAGCTGAGGGAGTGCTTTAAAGTTAAATTGGAATAGTTGTAATATTTTTTGCAGTTCTTTTACAGAGCCCTCACAAAGGAACAACAGGTTTTGTAAAGTTTTAAGAGTAAACAGTCTTCCTTCACTATTTACTTAGCGTAATTTTGCAAATGAACTAAGGTTCTCGAAACCTCACATAGAATGCAACATTTTCCTTTAAGTCATTTGTAAAAATGAAGTTTAAAACATTAGGTTTTGATTTAATATCAGGTGCAAAAGTTGTTCACACGCTGTAAACTTTACATATAAAATTTTTTACTTTGAAAAGTCTAGGAATTAGTTTTCCAGTCTTAAAGCTGGACAACTAAATCTGTCTACTAGAAACTGGTTGGCCAGTTTATCACGGAAATGAGTGTTGATGTGTTGCCCAAACTGAAGATCGTAGAATGCATTTCCGTTGGATGGATGTCAGGTTACATGGTAAGCCCAAGACAACCTAAGCCCTTGATTCCGGTGTAAGAATGATAATCTGTGTTCCTTTGTTCTCCCCATCCAATTACCCCTTCATTCATTAGTCAACAGCTAACAATGGCTTACATTTTCTGTGCCTTTATTTTCAAGTATGTTGTCGTATCTTTCTAATATCAGATGTTTCACTTTTTAAATATTAAAAAACCTTCCATAACTTCTTACTATATGCTGGAAACAAATCCAAAGTCCTTGATCTGACAAGCATAGCTTTCCTCAATAACAGCTCTAACTTACACTTTGAGAGGAACCACCTAGGATACCATACCGTATTTCATTCAAATCTTACCTATTCACCATTCCCTAACCACAACCTTTACCTTACTTTACTTCTGCTGAAACTATTCTCTTACTGTGCTTCCAAGTTCCCTATGTACTTTAAGGCAAATCTTAGTTTCACCTCTTTAATAAGATTCTACTCCATCACTAATCAGCAGCACTTCTAGTCTTCAATCTACCGTTCAATGACTTTGATTTAATGCCTGTCTTGTCATTGTCAGTCTCTGCTGAGTAATAGAATAATTTGCATATCTTTTCTCTTTCTCCTCCAGACCAAAAAAGGGCTGGGATCCTATCACACTGCCTCAGTGACCCAGCCTGTGTCTGTCTGGACCACGTTTGTGCATTTCTTTGGTGACCTGCAGGGATTGCCTCTTCCTGGGAGAGACTGAGGCTCACCAGTGTGCGAGACCCTTCAGCCCCCTTGCTATTTCCTGAGGAACCTCCTCCCACTGCTCTTATCTGTTAGCATATAAAAATGTTCTTTATTGGTTTTTTCTGTTAGCATATAAAAATGTTCAAGTGTCTTCTAAAACATTTTTAACCTGATAAACTTCTTTCAACTCTTACCCTATCTCCCTTATCCTCTTAATAGCCAAACTTCTTGAAATGGTTTTCTACAGAGCTGTCACCACAGTCACAGTTTCCAGGCAGTTTTCAACCCATGTAATCTGGTTTCCATCCCCAGCACTCAAAGGAAACTTTCCACAAGGGACACCAATGACTTGCTTGCTAAATCCAATGGGCATTTCTCAAACCTCCCCTTATCTGACGTCTTTACATCAACAAATACCATTCTTTCCTCTCTACATTACCCTCTTCCCTTCAGTTTCTGTGATTTTGTGTTCCTGATACCTTCCTATGTCCCAGCTCATCTCTTAGAATGTGGACTTGGTCAGTGTTCTGTCTTTAACTGACTTCTGTTCTAATTCTACATACTTTTCACAATCTACAGCTACAGATACCATTTGGCTGATGATATTTGCTATTTTACTTTCATCCCCAATTTCTTTTCTCAACTTTGTACCAGTATAATATGGTCAAGTAGCCATTTGTTTTGGAATAGTCTACATGTATCCAAAGCACACTGTCTTAAGCCAAACTAACTCATCACATACCTCCCTGCATCCAAATCTAGTGCTAATATTTAGCTCCTCATTGCACTGAAAGGTAATATTATCCATCATGTCTCCCAAATAAGAAATAAGAATATCTTCCATTTATTGTCCCTTTCCCTTAGTCAATATATTTTAAGCAAATACAGACATCTGTAAAGCTTTTGAATAAGCTTTTGAATAAGCTCCCTCCTGGATTTTCTACCTATTCTGGCTAACACAATTGTAACTCTTTACCTGAATTTCAGTCATGCTATTTTAACTGTCACTCTGCCTCTCGTCTTGCTTTCTAGGAATCCATTTTTTGCTCTGAAGGTAAAATAAATTGACAAGTGCAAATCAGATTGTTCCTCTAGTTAAATATTTCAATCACATAAATAACTTTTAGGATAAAATCTAGTTTTAATGGTGTGCATAAACTGGATTCTCCTCACTCTTTCAGTCACACGGTCACACCCTCTTCAAACTCAATCTTCTAGTTCTTTTTACTCGAGTTTTCTCAATACGTGATGGACCATTCCACCAGTGGGTCTTGACATGTGCTGTTTCCTGTGTCTTAATCACCCTGTTTCCAACTCTCAAACCCTTTATAAGGCTAACTCCTTATCATCTACTAGGTCCTTGCCTTTACATATGCCTCCAGAATGTCAATAACTTAATACACTTGGGTTCAGTGTTTATTTTATGTATCTCCACTTTATAGATCCTACTTCATTGATTTCTCCTGTTTATGTAACTGTATGTTTATTAGTTAGTGTGCAGGCACTGTGTCTATCTGATACACAGCTGTAAGCACTGCCCTTAACAGTGTCTAGCACATAGCAGAAACTGTTGAAAAGCTGGATGTTCAATTACGTACATAATATATGATCAGTTTAAAAGGTAATGAAGCTTAACCATTGAGGAGAATAAAGCCTTCAGTGGTTAGTTAGGTAGGGTTTTTCTTTGTCATGTTCTTATAAGATAACTATAATAGCTAAGCACATCAGTAACACGGTCATGTACATATGTCAGTCATATCACAACACAGAAGAATAATTCTATCAAATTATATTTTCATATATACATAGATGGACAAGCCTATAATTTCCATATCATCATGTTCAGATCATCTTCTAGCCATTAACACTAATCTTGAAAGGATAAGAACAAATGGACTGGTCAAAGCAAAGTTTGTACATTCATCCACTTACATAGGTACACATTGCAACATGTATATTGGAGGGTTTATTTGTCACAGATTATATTGAACTACTGGGGAAATCACTTTACTTTGTGCCGAACAACTCTAGTCATGCACAAATTGAAGTAAGTTTTTCAGTTCAGTTTAGAGATTCCCATCAAATAGAGTGTATTTAACTGTCCTAGGTAACAAAACATAACAAAAACAAACAGTAGAGTGGTTAATCAGAGTCCTCAGCACTTAACTAGCACAGAGCTGGAGGAATGAAGGTCATCTTTCTCAATTCCCTCATTTTACAGGGGAAAAGAAAGGAGTCCCCCCATGATACAGTGGATCTACTTTCACGGCCATCCCAGCCACACTGCAAAACTCCCATTTTGTTAATAGGGTCTTGTCCACCCTCTCTCTCCATCCCACCTTGTTATTGCTGACCAATTCGCTTATCCATGTATGTAGTGTGTGTGAAACATGCCCAGACTGGCTCAGAATTTCCGAGTCTTGCAACAAGAATATATTTCAATAATGTACAGTTTTGAGCTGATACTGTAAATAGAAAACAATATATAATAAAGAAATCTTATCTGAAGCCTCAAAGTTTAAAACAGATAATGAATGGATCTTTCAGGTAATTCAAATCTTCGCTGTTTTTAAAATCCCCAGTGCATTTCAAAGGATCTAAATACCTAGGGAGCCATTTGGAAACCTTTCTGACTGAGAAAAGGGGGTGTCTGCTAGCTTGGGTTCCGGAACTTGCTATACAACCAACCTAATATCCCCCTTGAACTTAGAGCTGGTGCAGCGAAATGAAATGTTACTTTGGTATTACCATGTGAATTAATAGTGTTGAGCTTTTCAATCACAGTCAAGCACTGAATGATGACTTTAAAGAGACAGAACTCAGCCAAGACAAAATGATAGAACACTGGGGAATAGAAGTGGATCTCACATGCTTTCTTATTTTCCTTTCTTGTCACCATAAATTCATTCATTCTTCAGATTATGGGGAATCATTTCCATTTGTGACACTGCCCCCTCCCAAGGGGCCTTAGAAAGTAGCATTTTGGCAGTGCCCAAAATGACCCTGTGACTTAAAGATTTAATCAGAGGGGTCAACAGACAAATATTTTAAAAATATAATTTATGTTATGGATACCAGACAGCCATGAAAACATTTAAGACATTTATTCATACTTCAAGTCCCTAGTAATTCTTTGGTATCTATTTTACATCCAAGTTCTGTTTTGTTGGGTTTTTTTTCCTTAATGAACCCAAGTCAAACTCACCTCAAGAAGGCCAAGATTGTATCTTCCTTTGAACATTTATGATGTTTTTCTTAGACATCTTTAACAATGCTTAAATTCATTGATAATAGAATCTTCATAATTCTTGTCTCTCCTTTGAACTCCACAAAATGCATCTGTTTTGACCACTGGAGCAACTAGCCTGGTGCCTTTTAAAAAGAGTGAGCATTGGGGAAAACAACCTAATCTATTTATTATGTGACCTTCTTCACCTCTATTTTCCTGTTTTAAAAACTGTCATAATACCTATATATTGCAGGTAATCTTTAGTAAAGATACCAAATAATGCATATGAAAAATTAAGACCTAGATATCATTATTTAACATATATTTATTTATTTCATGTAGCATAGTTTTGGGTCTACATTTTGTTCTACAGATTTTGGCAGCTGCAATTACAATCTTTTTACAGACCTACCAGGCTGTATAGTGCACAGCATAACATGTTTTGCATAGGCAAGTTTTTCTTTCTACCCAATCTATTTTGTGGTCCTTATCAAACCAAATAAAGCAGCATATGATGGGAAAAACACTGGGATTAGAGGTAGAAGATCTTGCTTTTATCCTAATCCTTAAATGATTGCACAGAATTCAAAAAGTGTGATTCAAAAAGTGCATAGACAGTGAAAGGCAAGTCTCTCCCATGCCTGTACCCCAGCCTCTCTAGTGCACTCCCTGGGGTCAGCAGATGTAATACTTTCTTGTTTGTCCTCTATAGATTTTCTATTTATGTGCAAGCTGTTATGTGATTTATAAAATGTTCCAACTCCCCCCTCCACACCTTCCTCCAGCCTAAGGCTCTTCTTCACACCTTTGAAGTCAGCAACACCCAGGGCTGGCACCTACGGTTGGCCTACTTGCACTGCTAACTGTGTTTACTATTAAGAGTCACTCAGTTGGAGGAAGATTTCTGTTCCAGGTCTGAAAAAGCCATCAGTCTCAGCACATAATCCCTTCAGCGAACGCAGGGCCCCAGGAGGTCCGATGATGCCGCATCTTCTACTCGAGCCGGAACAACTAAATGGTCCCTATTCTCACACATTCCATCTGAATCTGCAATCACTGAAGGCGAGTATTTCTCTTCCGCATGCCTGTACTTAACTTGCTTGCACTTAACTGATATATCTGATTTCTGCTTGCTTTGCTCAAAAGAGGTGTCTTGGAACAATAGGAATCTTTGCCTAGTTTATAAGTGTGATATTACTTCCCATCATATTAGTGAGACTACTGAGCAGATTACTTAGAATTGACACTATTACAAAATACTGCCAAATCACAGAGTGAACAGTCTACTTTAATGTTTAATATGTGATTTTAGCATTAACAGAGTGCTTCAAATAAGTGTTGTAAACATAATTTTTTAAAAAATTTTAATTATGTCTTTAGAACTTTGTGGTATATACATCCTAAAAATCTAAAACTATAATTAAATTGATCAAGATTAATTTTATGTTACTATTTTATCACCTTTGTTACGTTTTAGTCAGATTTTTCCCACAGCTTTATTAAGGTATAGTTAACAAATATAAATAATATACATGTACCGTGCATAAAATGATGTTTTGATTTATGTGCATACATTGCAAAATCATTAAACGAAGCTAAATAACTAATGTACCCATCATTTTATATACTTTTTTGGTGTGAACATTAAGAGCAAATCTCTTAGCAAAATTCAAGTCAAAACACATTATTATTTACTGTAATCATCATGCTAATCAGGAGATTTCCAGAATTTATTCATCCTATTTAACTGGAAGTTTGTATCCTTTCACCAACACTTCCTCAATGCCCCTCCCATACCTACACTCCCTGGTAACCACCATCTCACTCTTTTTTTTCCTTTTTTTTTTTTTTGATTTTTTTTTTTTTATTGAGGCAGAATTTCACTATGTATTACAGGCTGGTCTTGAAATAACTGTGGATCCCATACTGGCACGAAATTTAGAGTGACCCCTGCTTAAACCTCCCAAATGCTGAGATTACAGATGTGTGCTACCACACACAGTGTCCATTCTTTTTTTTTTTTTCTGTGATGTTAGTTTTTTAGATTTCACATATAAATAAGATCATTCCATATTTATCTTTCTGTGTCTGGTTTATTTCACTCAGCATAATATTTTCCAGGCCAATCAATACTGTTGTGAATGACAGGATTTACTTTTATTTCTAATGAGTAAACAGCATTTCATTGTGTTTTCATTTTACATTTTTTAAATCCATCAGTGGACACTTAGCCTGATTACATATGTTGGCTACTGTGAATAATACTAAACTGCACCCAGGAATGGGACATCTCTTTGACCCACTGATTCTATTTCCTTTGGATTTGCAAGCAATAAATATATTATAGCACTGTGTTTAACTTGGGAGAAACTTCTGTATTAGTTTTCTACAAAAATTATACTCATTCATCTTCCTTACAACAATGAAAATGGGTTTCATTTGCTCTACATCCTTGCCAAAAACTCACCTTTTGTCTTCTTAAATATCGCAATTTTAACAAATATGCAGTGACATATGTGGGTATTTACATTTCCCTGATAATTAAAGATGTTAATTTTTCCCATTAATTGACTATTTGAGTGCCTTGCCTTGAGAAATGTCTTCAAATCTCTTGCATACTTTTTAATCAGGTTACTTATTTTCTTGCTATTCCATTATTTAAATTCTTTATGTCATTTAAAGACTAATTCATCAGACATATGATTTGTAAATATTTTCTTCCTTTCGATAGGTTGTTTCTTCAGTTTACTGGTTTTTCCTTTGCTGTGCAGAAAATGTTTAGCTTGATGCAATACAATTTGTCTGATTTTGCTTTTTAGCCTCCACTTTGGGAGTCAAATTCAAAAAATTCATGGCCCAGACTGACACGAAGAAGCTTTTCCCTATGTGTTTTTCTTGTAGCTCTATGGTTTCAGACCTCATACATACAATTTTTTAATTCATTTCGAGTTTGACTTTGTATGTGACAGGGTTAAGAATTTGATTTTGTTCTTCTATATATAAATATACAGTGTGTGTCCACAATTGTTTATTGAATAAACCATTTTATTTTTGGCATTTTTGTCAAAGATCAATTGATCATAATTGAATGCACTTATTTCTAGGCTCTCCATTGTATTATAATAATCCATATGTATGTCTTTATATGACACTGTATTATTTTGAGTTATCATACCTTTGTAATATATTTTAAACCCAGGTAGTATGACACTACCAGATTTGTTCTTTTTTGCTTTAAAGTACTTTGGTTTTCAGGCATTTTTGTGGTATTATATGAATGTTAGGATTGTGGGGTTTTTTCTCTTTTTTAGCAATTTTTTTCTATTTTTTGTCATTGGAATTTTGATAGAAATTTCATAGAATCTGTAAGTCACATTGGACAGTATGAATTTCTCTTTCTCATTTTTCTAACTAAGAAACAAACTCAGTATTTCTTAAAAATATGAATTTTTCCAATCCACAAACATGGGATATCTTTCCATTTATTACTTTCTTTTTCAATTTTTTTAATTCATGTTTGATAGCTTTCATTGCATACACTTTTCATCATTTATTTCTAAGGTTTTTGGTGTTTTCATTTGTTTCTTTTATTTTGCTTTTGTTTTAATTTTTGAGGCAATTATAAGTGGCATTGTTTATTTATTTTTGGATAGTTTGTTGTTAATATGTAAAAATGCTATTGATTTTGTTGACTTTGTATTTTGAAATGTCAGTGAATTTGTTTACTAGATCTGACAGTTTTTAATGAAACCTTTGGAGTTTCCTGTGCATAAAATCAAGTCTACTTCAGAAAGAAAAATGTTTTTCTTTTCTAATTTATAAGTCATTTATTTATTTTTCCTACCTAATTGCTCTAAGACTTCCAACACATTCTTAAATATAAGTTGTAATGAGAATAAGCATCTTTGTCTTATTTCTGATCTTAGAGAACAAGCTTCCAGCTTTTCGACATTGTATATAAATTTGATTGTGGGTTTGTCATATACAGTCATTACTATATTCATTGTATCAATATCTGACTTGGTGAGAATTTTACTTTACCATAAATGATGTTTAATTTCATCAAATATTTTTCTGCATCATTAAAACTCTCATGAGTTTTATAACCTATTCGGTTAATGTGGTTATTAATCTACCTATTCATGTATTATAGGGATAAATTCCTCTTGATAGTGGTGTTTGCTTCTTTCAGTTTGCTGTTGAATTTGCTAGTGATTTGTTGAGAATTTTTCATGTAAGTTCACCAGGATTATTGCCTGTGATTTTCTTTTCTTTGTGTATGATTATTAGACTTGACAGGGTAATGTTAGTCTGGTAAAATGAATTTGGAAGTGTTTCTGCGCGCCTCCACTATTTTGAAAGATGTTGGGAAAGTTTGGCATTAAATCTTCTTTAATTGTTTGGTAAACTCATTAAGCATTTTATTAACAAAATTTCTTCCATAAGAATGGACCTGACCTAAAAATTTGAGTTTATTTCATACAGGAAGTAATATATATCCATCAGGCCCACTCATAAGACAAAATTTGTATCTATTATTTTAAACAGAAAACTTAACACAACTGGAATCAAAGAAGTAAAAAGCAAAAAGAGGACATTAAGAATTTTCAGTGGTTGCAATTTGGAAAGCAGTCACAATCCCTGGAGCAGGAAAATGTGAAATTCTCAAAACTTGGAGATTGGAGTTCCTGCGTGGAGGGGCTGTGTAGAGCTGAAACTCTGTTCTCTGAGGCTGAAGTATCATTAGGTGAGAGCCACCGTCTAACTCTAACACCTGTGGAAGAGATTCCAGCCTCTGAGGAGAAGACACTGGTAAGCTAGTGCCAGTGTCTCCTAGGGGTTGTGATGAGGCTGAGTTTAAAGCTTGGAAAACAGGTAAACTGAGTCACTGTCCCTGCCAAGTAAGAAACTACAGAAAAGCAACCAGGAACAGGAAGCAAAAGTGAGGGCAGGAACCACGCATGCAGCGCTGAAGGGAAAACGTGCTCCCTCCCCCAGCACCGTAAGCTCCCTCCCTGGCCCTGCCAGGAAGAACCTAACCGGGAGCAACTGACAAAGCCGAAGTGTGTTTTACACAGCTCGTCCCTATTACATCAGGCAGGGTGGGCAGAAGTGTGTCAAAATGGAGCAAAAGAGCTTAACATGGAGCACAAAGTAGTATACAGAATTCAAAAGGAAATCTCGTACGTGTTTGGACTTCGAAAAACCAAATGGAAAGAAAAAAACTCGAGACCTAATAATGAGCCAAAAAATGAAAAGTGATTCACTGCTTCAAGAAGTCCTCTGAACTCTGCACTGTGTCTTAAACATTTTCTCTTAGAATATTATTCTCTCCAACATTTTTGACATATCAGTAGTATACTAGAAGTATCAAAAAATATTTTCATATTACATAACCCACATTACTCTCAAGAATTAACTGAGGTATAAATTCTCTTGGATGAAGATATCATTGAGATCCTTGAATTGTTTGTTTGTTTTGTCCATCAATGGATCCTATATAAAATAAACATTTGTGTCTTCCTTAGGTTGAAGTAAACTAAAGTGGCCTTTAATTTGGCTCTCCCAGTTTTCATATTATAAAAACTATTATCTAGTCCATTTGAACAGGATAGTGCAAGCAATCTGCACTAGACTGGTAGGTGTGTGAGTATACGTTATTGTGTACATGTCAGATAGGATCCACAAGAATTGACATCCCAACATGAAAGTGAGTTAAAATACAAGTGTAGCTCTCTCCCTTTTCTACCTTACCTAATTGTGTGAAGCCCAGTCCTAACGTATCATGTCTTCAAAAGAATATACAAGTAGTATTCCAAATTAATATTGTGATGATGGCTCTGTTCAGCTTTTGAGTATGTGAGTACACAAGGTACAATGGATTAAAAGTATCACAACTTCTTTGCACTTCACACTGGAGATGGAGTCTAATTTCTCACTCTGGAAATCAGGACTAGGTTTGTGAGCAGCCTTTCCCAGTATAACAAAATGGGACAGAGTGATGGTGTCCACCTTTCTCTCCAAATCTCAGAGGTACTTTTCCTCTACTCTGCTTTCTGCCTGGTCCAGGGCTCATTATTCACTCTATTTTTTTTCCTCCTTAGATCTTTCAGAGGCTCATACCCTCTTGTACTTCCCCTATCCCAGAAATGGCTCATTTCCATGCATACAAAGAAACAAAGGAACAAAGGTAGGATATATTACTCCAGAGCATATACAAAATAAAGGTGGTATGTGTGTGTGTGTGTGTGTGTGTGTGTGTGTGTGTGTGTGTGTGTAGGAGGGGAAAAATATATAACCAGCATATGAAACAGATATTGCTGCTTAGGTTGCTAATTTCCCTTTAAAATAAGATATTTAGTAAAAACAACTATAGCTTAAACAAATCAACCAAGTAACTATTAGAAAAGGCTGTGTTTAAATATGGAAAACTTTGGGGAAAGTCTGCTTTAAGACAAATTGGTTCAAATTCCACTTGGTCCAAATACAAAAACCATTTAACTTTATCTCTTTTTACTTAAAGAGACTTTCTCACTTTCGGGGCTTCCCTGCTTCATCTTTCCTTCCTCTTAAATTGTCCATTAAATGTAAGCAACTCTTTGGAGATTTCTTAACTGGTAGTAAGATCATAACTCTCAAAATATGTTACTCTTCCCTCTGGTCAATGTCATTGTGCTAGTGCATTTTGTTTTTTCATTGCACAAATATTGGTCTTATGATGCCACATGGATATCCTGATATAAAGCTGAGAAGCATTTTCATTTCTCTGCTCTATGTCCTTGTCTGTCTCTTCCACTTTTCCCATTTCTCCCATACTTCCTATATTAAAGAACCCCCTTTCCTGGTACCACTTACGGTTTTGATGCTATGCTACATGGCATCCTTTTTCTCTTGGACTTCCTGAGCCCTCCAGGGTGCTCAGACTTGCTTTTCATTTCCTTGGCCTCTTCATTCTTTCCATAAATATGTATGTATTATTGGTATATTGGTATTTTCCATATATATACACATTATTGGTATATGCTTGTGATACATGACAGTTATGATCATGCTGAGGAATCGGTGCATGCACATATGACATTTTAATCATTATTACTTCTCCTTCTGGCTTCTTCATTTTTCATATCCTCTGTCTCCATGCTCTTAACTGACCATCCTGAACCCTAACGATTTCACTACCTGTTTTTATTCTCTCACCGCTATTTTTTAGGTGTTGTCTCCTGTTCACTCTTCTTTCCTTTTCATCTCTTATTACCCATTTACTTTATTAGTCATTTTGTTTTATTTCTTCTACTACACTGTGCCCTGCAGTATTGTCTTGAAATACAAAAGAGACGCAGATGAGATTGTAAATGTGCTTGATGATGCAAAGATGAAGAGAGTCATATGATACTACCACATTGAATTTCATTCCACATTTGAATCCTGTTTGATTTATACTATTTATTCCCTCAAGTACATTCTTACTCAAACTAAATGACAAAAATTCTGGTCTAGAGTTGAATGGATGTATGATTATCTCTAGTTCTTGGATGAGACTCCATATTTAATACAAATTACGTATTCCTCATAGGTTAGCATGCAACTTACCACATAGAAAAGGTCTTTGGAAAGTTTTTTCAAAATCAAAATGACTTTCTCATGTTTGGACAAATGTATAAATGAGTTTGAGTATAATATTTATACTCAAACTCAAATATTATAATAATATTTCACATGGGCTTTAAACCAATTTGAATTATGTTACTTATTCTAATTGCACAGAAATGTTCGAACCTTAAAGTTACAGGTTTTCTAAAATAAGAATTCCTCAAATTTTGACTAAGGAGCTTAAGTTTGGGAGGTAGAAATGATAAAATACCATGATTATCACATTAATGAAAACGTATTGCTTTCAAAATGTGAAAAGGTGCTGATCAAAGTCTAGGAAGCAAGAAAAAGAAAAATATAAGACTCTTTGAAGAGAAAATTATATACAAGGATTAAACTGAAGGAATAAAGAGGATTTAGATGAGATAAATGTAAGCTTACACTGGGGAAAAGCAAGTTTTTCTTTATAACATCAAGAGTTTTCAGAGTCACATACAACTGCACTGGTATGGAAACTGTTTTCCCAAAATAATTCAGTGATTCAATTACAGTTTACTATCTGGAAAAAAATGGCTGTACCCATTTTAAATGACCCAACATAATGCAATTTTTTTCTTTAATGGAGTATAATAGAGTTGAGAAGTTACACTGAGAAAATGAGGAAAAAAACCTGCTTCTCATTATGTTCCACATACAGATTTTGCATTTTACAGTTAGTGACTTATATTTGATCTGCTTTTAGAATCTAATTTCGCACAATGAAGTAAATATTAACATATTTCTCTCCTAGATGTGGTATTTAAAAGTAGAAATATAAAAGAATCCAATGTTAATTGGTTTAACCCAATGAAGTATTTAATGTATTTGAATCTGATAACACTCACTAGAAACCTTAATGTAATTTTAAAATAATTCAGTCCTATTAAAGAAAAGTTTTATTTTCTCAGAAAGAAATTTTTAATGCGCTAAACTACCAGAAAATCATTAACAATGGATGTTGGCATGACTAGACTTTGCTTATTATTTATTTATTTAGTTCATTTTCCACATGTGTAAGGGACCATCTTGGATTCATTCCAGAGAGGAGAAAGTATAAAAGCCAACAGTGCTGCCTGGGCTTAAGTGTCTTATTGATAAGAGCTATGAAACCTTTAGTTGCCACATCCTACAAATAGGAATCATAGTAATATCTACTGGAGATGGATCTGAGGGGGACAAGAAAGTGGTAACAACAGCAAGCATCCAGAAAACCCTCAAGAAATAACAGTGATTAATCAGCCACAAGTTAATACAAACATTTTTTTACAACTAAACAAACTCTAAACAAATTACTTGCAACAAACTGGTTGAATCAAAGGTATAAATACTTAACCACATACCTACTTTTTATGAGCTGTGCCTGTTAATATTTTTAAACATTATATGAGGTCTCTTATGCACAACGGTGCTCATAGACAAGCAAGTTTGTTAAATGTGTCTAGGAAAGGACTCATACTGTGTCAATGACAGAGTTTAAATGCTTTTCAAATAAAAGAGAAGACTCAAGCTGCTAAATCAGCTTGGACTATTCTACCTCCCTCTGATTTAATCTTCTAGACTTGTGACCTGAGAGATTTGTGGGTAGAATTGATGAATAGGCTCACTTTTGTAAAAACAGTACATGTGGTTAGATTTGCTCTTGTAGGTGCCAAAAAAGAGCCACCAAATCAAATTCTGTGGTAAAATTTATTTCAAAAAATTCCTATTAATATGACAGCCTAAAGAACAAAGAGACGAATCTGTGGTGATGGGATCTGTGATCTGGCTCAGAGCAATAGCTCAGGCCACTTGAGCTGGTCAGAATTAGAGGCTGTGGGGTGACATGAAAGAGGTTCTGACTGGCTCAACCACTTACCACTCCCTGCCTCAATTTCTCCGTTTGTGAAAAGTACATAATTACAACTCTCTCACTTGATGTTTTAGGCATAAATGAGATCAAATTTTTAAAGAAAAGAATATTATACTTGGAGCCTTTGTCAAACCTGAAATTAATGATTTCGGTCACCCTAATGAGTGGGCTTTGAATGATTCATTTTTGTTTTTTATTTGCAAATGATTTTCTGGTTAGAGCAAGGCAAATATTTTGTGCATTTTAAGAGAAACTGAATCTGAGGAATAAGAATTGGCAGTGATTTAGCACTTATTATATGGCAAGCATTTTACATACTCAAAATAGCTTAATCTTGACAATAATCCTACCAGGGAGATTTTATGATCCCCATTTTACAGGTGAGAAAGCAGAACTTCAGAAAAATAACTTTCTAAACTCAGGCAGTCCTGAAATTATTAAGTGGCCATGTAAGAAACTGTCCCCAAGACTTCTGGCTCAGAAGCCTGTGTTCTTTCCACTGCATCTGAGTCCATTCAGATTTACAACATTTAAAAAATAACCAGCCTTTGTGTCTGTGTGGCCTTAAGGCAGTATGATATCACTGGCACATAACTGTGAGGAACTTGGGCCAAACTGCTCACATGAAAGAAATTTCTTCTTTAGCTGTGCCTAAACAAGCCATGGCATGAAGAAAAAAAGGCAATTATTAAACGAACCCAAATTAGAGGAACTTATTTATCACTCAGCCCCAGACTCTCTGTTCTATATGAGGATCCATGCCCACCCCTGTTTTTTTCAGCCCTTTTTATTCTCTGCACTGGCCGAGTATTTTTCTCATCTTGCGTGCATGTGGTTAGGACAGGGCATGGAGCCTGAGTGCCCTCAGAACTTGCTGCTGGCTCAGACTTGTGCTGTCTGCCACACTAAGACATTGATATACTGCAGAATACTGCAAGCAGTAGTCCACATTGACTTGTTTAAACAGCCTGGACCAAAGAAGGACCCCACAGGCTGATGCCCCACTGTCCAGCTGATTCTAAAACATTAGACACTCAGCAAATGCATTTTGGATAAACATTAAAAATACTTGAGATTTCTTATCACACAACTGATAAAGAATAATACATTGATTAACAATAACGTTTACAGGAAATAGGACAAATGGGCAGTTATATTTTTTGAAGTGAAACAAATAAGGTTTTATTTAACCACGATCCAGTAACTGCAATCAAAAGAATTCCTCTCTTACAACCTACCAGTGTTCTTCTTAAACGTGGTAATACATTTCTTTGCTTTATTGCTTTTTATGTTTAGTTATACACCCATTCCCCCCCAAAACGTAGCTGATCTTTTTCTAATGTGACATCTCTAATCTGCCTCACCTATGTATCCAATACTTTCTACTCTCATTCCAACAAAATCCATCCCAGCAAAATTATCTACCAACTGCTTCTCAGATGTACCTGGGTAGTTCTTTCCGTGACTCTTTCCTGGATACGATTTCTGATTTTGATGCTCTCATCTTCTTCCCCACCAATTCAGATTTCCCCAGTAGTAACTAAGTTATGCCCTGTAAGTCTTACTACTTACAGTTATCGTTTGCTGTCCAATATTGTGGGTGATGTTTGGGAGCCAGCTAACAAGTCACTGTCTCGCTTTATGCTCTCCAAAGGCAGGGGGAACATCTGTCTTTTGCAAAATGTATCTTCAGGGTCTACAAGGTAATAGGCATTTACTGAAGGAAGGAAAGAAAATATGTTTAATCTCATTATATAGACTTCTCCTGGCAAATACTGTCATTGATTTCACTGCAGTGAGCACTTCACACAAAGCACTGACCTTAGTACTTTGAAGAAAGTAAAAATTTTAAATGTTTTGAAGATGTGCTAAATCAATCTTTGAGAACCCATGTAAATTGTGCTTGAATTTCTTACAGCATTTTAATCTTTTCCTTTTAACCTGGTGATTTTTTGTAAGATAATTCCTATTCTGTTTTAAATTAAATATATTTATATACACCATGATGGTTAGAAAATATTCTACTCAGATTAAATCTCAAGAAAAATATACTGATGTTATCTGCATGTTGAAAATTGGCTTATTTTCTATGGTAACAGTTCATTTTGTAAGCATTTCTGAGTATGTGAAAGTCTGTCCCTTTTCTTTTCCCTTGAAACCCACATGTACTTCATACTTCTATTTATTCATAGTTTTGAGAAAGGGTCTGTCACCAAGTTGCTTGGTGACAAAGTTACCTGTGCTCAAAATTGCAATCCTCTTGCCTCAGCCTCCTGGAATGCTGAATTACAGGTGTGTTGTGTCCCACCTTGCCATCTAATGCCATTTTTTTTTTTTTTTTTTGGTACCGGGGATCGAACTCACGACCTCACGCTTGCCAGGCAGGCGCTTAAACCACTGAGCTAAATCCCTGGCCCTATAATGCCATTCTTTAACCCAAGGTGGCAGGCCTTTGGATCTCTACTGTTGTTTTTCAATATGGGGAACTGAACTAGAGCTTTGAGCATGCTAAGCAAGCACTTTACTGTTGAGCCACATTCCTGATCCTAGGCGTTACCTTCTTTCACGATCCTTTCCTGATGTCTTACTCACACCCATCTTGTGGACCTGCACAAAGTCCCACTCATTCCTTCATATCGCATGGTAATTACTTAATTCTCCACTAGATTTCAGGTCCCTCAAAGCAAGGGCTTCACTTAGTCCTCTATGCCCAGAAGCTTGTACAGGGTCTGCTATATAATAGGTGCTCAACAAATATTAAGTGAACTTTAATATTTATTAAGTAAATTAATATTTATTGGTTAAATATTATTAATATGTACAAAATGAGCTCAGGAGAAATGAAAGGTGACCGAGACTTGTCATTGTTTATGCGTATGTGTCATCAAATGAGAGATAATCATTCATTTTAAAGAGACGTTAGAGTTCTACATCACAAACTGCTTAATAACTCCTGCCATAAAGAGAGCTTGTTAAGGCAGGGATTGAAACTGAACTGACAGACAAAAGGTGCTCACATGGCCACATATATGTTATTGTCCAAGCCTCTGGATTGATAGGATTGCTTCCAAAAGTCTTTTGTCCTCATAGGAAAGATGGTGACTATAATATACTATAGAAATAAGCTTACATTTGGATAAAATGAAAAACATATTATGCAAATACATGTCAGGCAATGATAACCAGTCTATAGACAGGATATTATGATAAGTTTGTGGTGATCTTTGAATTTATTTTCAGATTGGGTTGATTCTATCTTAACAGAAGTTTTCAGAAGCATTTTATAGCCTCAAAAATGACTAAGGATTCCAAAGGGTTCCATAATTTTACATGCTATTTCTATCAATCTTAAATATATTATAAATTATAACAGATATCTTTAACATATTTATTATCACAAACTAACACACTAAACCTACTACATGTTAAGAATTATATTTTCCTTTCCAGAGAAAATAATTTAGTGAGAAAAGTGGCATTGTTTTACATTTTTTGTAAATCTCTTTAATGTCTGGCTTAATGGAAGACAGCTGGTTTCCCATATCACTTCTGCATTCAATCTGTTTCAATTTGTTGTTTTGTTTGAAGTGAATGAGGAAATTCCAGTTTCATACACATACAGCTGAAAACTGATTTATTTTACTAACTTTTTCAAATTCTGGATATTATTCTTCTTCAGTGATGTACTAAAACTCAACAAGTGGTAAGTTTCTTAAACCTTGTAATTTCAATGTGGAAAATGTAACCACATCAGTTAGCGTTTCACACGGGGCTACATTAAAATCTGTTGGTCTATTTTGTACTATGAATGAATCTTTCACTCACACATGTTATAACATCCTGTATTATCAACATTTAGAAAATATTACTAACTTGGTTATGCAAATCTACAAAATGTTGATACATTTCATTGTATAGTGTCTAAAACCACATTAAAATGATCACAATCTTATTAGAAGAGACTCTAAGCACTGGGAAATTATGATGTTTATGGTGATGGATACATGAACCCTAAATTCTGTTCAAATTATTTCACTGTAAATAAATATTGCTGGCTGTTTACCTTGAAGTGATAATCTCATTTCATTCGTAAACCGTAGTTTGTCAGTTGTTTTTTTAAGTAAAAATATATTGCATGAAAAAAGCGGATGGATTAGCTCACAACTCAATTATCCAGTGTTTTAGTTCAGGATAAACACTGAACATACTCAAGGGTACAGCAGACAGCTTTATGTGTTTCCGATTTTGCCACAGAAAATATTAAGAAGAAAAAAAGAATATTAAGAAGACATCCTCGAGGCTTACAATTTAATTCAATGAATAGTTTTTATTGTCTCATCAAAAACATCCTTAAATGGAACTGACAGTGGCGGGGGGAGAGAAAAAATAAAAACTACAAGGATGGTTTGGTTCTGTTGCTTGATCATGATACGGTGCAGGCCATTTTTCCCACCATTGCTTTTGTATCATTAGAGCAGATGTCACACAGGAAAAAAAAGCAAATTAATGTCTTAGACCCAATATGAAAACAGCTTTGGCCTTGGCGACCTCCCTGAAAGCAAGCCTATGAGGAGTCCTTAGGGGTTTATAGATCACACTTTAAGAACAGTGGCCTTAAGATTTGAACTGGAGTTCTCCTAAATAGACTTAAATTATCTTGTTAATTTTATAATCATTTGGGGCTTTTTTAAATTTATTAAATATTTATGAATATTACAGTGTAAAAGTAAGCTTGGACATAAACAAACAAATGTCTGCCAAACACTTGAATATATTATCCTATCCACATCTCGTAAAACATCTGTAAGTCAGCTATAATTTGTTCCACTTTTAAAACATGGATGCTCAGAAAACTTTTGTCTTAAAGCAAATAATTATCAGAGTCTAGAATTAAGTACAAGTTTGTCTAACTAAATAATTCATGATTTTGTCTATTATGGCATATTGGGCAATTCTCTCAGAACACACTGAAAACACATACATAAATACACACTGGTTTCACCAATGGCATATTTTTTGAGAAGTCAGAACATACTGATATAGCAAATATGGATGTTGAAACAGATATTTTTAGGAAATTTTATTAAAAATATACTTCATAGAATTCTCCCGGAACTTCTCACCATAGACACAGGTCTGTGGTGAAGGGACTGGGTTAGTGACAAGTCACTTTAACGCCTTCAGAATGTGTTTTCTTTCCAATGGCAATTTTTCCGCAATACAACAACTGCAGGTTTATTTGAACACTCCACTTATACCCATGAAATTTATGGGGTGTGCACAGTTTTGGTCATTCTCTTCGGCCTTCAGGTATTCCTTGTCCACCTGCTTTCCTCCTCCTCATGCAATTTAGACCAGGTGACTCACATAAGAAAAACAAACAAATCTACAACCACTACAGAAATGCTTTCCTCACACTTCCCTCTGTACCCTCCCCTGGCCTAACTGGGAGGTAAAAGACCTCATGCTCTCTGCCCCAAAACCCCGCTTTCTCTCTCTGCTATATCTGGTTCCTTCGTATACCTACAACATGACCTTGGTCAGGACCACTGAGACAATCTCGAAGCAGCAGCAGCAGCCACCTTTCCCACTGTCAATTTAGATCCATCTGTCACATTCCACCTTGGCCACCAGCCCTGTCCTCCTTTGGCTTCACCAGCTCTGCTCACTTTTTGCTTTTCTCTTTCCTTTCTGGTCTTCACATCTACAACAGTGTCCTTGCAGTGCTCCATCCCTATTTCCGCTCTTCCTGCCTGCCCTTCTCCCCTGGCTGTGCCAAATCCCTGAATCCTCGTGTATCCTTCCAGTGTGGACCTCTCCCCGGGTACCCACCTCTGGAAGCCTACCTGGCACTGCATGCAGGTATCACATGAGCACATCCAACCCAACAAATGTGATGCAGGCCTCACTATGCTCCTCCTCTATCTGCCCTCTTGTTTCTTGTTTCATTGCCTGCCTTATTACTCCAGACCAAAAACTGGGGCCCAAGCTAGACCCCTCCTCCTCTCCATATCCTGTGCACCACCAATTTGGGTTTATTTGATTTCCCTAAATATCTCAGGAACTGTCCCAGCCTCCCAAATGGCACTTCTGCTGCTTTCCCTCAGACCTAGTTTTTTTCCTCAGGAAATAAATGTCTGCATTCACTCTTGCCTGTCCGTCTCCCACAGTAGTATCAGAGGAAGCTTTCTAAAACGCCAAATCTGATAGCGTCTGAAAACCTGAAGCATTTTCCTTGCTTCAAACCTCTAATAGTGTCCCTAACACCCATCACCTTCAGGAAAGATCAGGCTGCCTGGGCCCCAGAGCCTGGTGTGACCTGGCCTTGCTCACTTCTGCATCAGGCCACACCTAACTTCTCCCAGTTTCCAGGACACCCTGAGTACTTTGACACTTGCCTAACCTCTTCACTTCCTTCTGTGGAGAATGCCCACCCTCCCCCACCCATGTTTGCCTGGCATTCTCTTCCTTGTCCTTCAGTGCTTACACTAAAATCTCTACCTCCAGTGCCTCATTAAGGGGAGCTAGCTGCTTCCTTTTCCAATCTTGCACAGGACGGGACATAAAGGTCTATTAAGGCACTTTCCACATTTTCGCTCACACCTATCCTTCTGCCTTGCTATGGCTTGCAGGTGGGCACCATGTCTTACCCTCACTCTCAGCATGGAAGACCCACTTAATAAGTGGTAGGAATTCACTGTTTGTTAAGGACCGTGGGAGTGACCCGCTCTGTGCCACATCTCATAATAACAAGAGTCAGTTCTCCAGATCTGAGCTGTGATCAGGGCTGCCTTTCTCCTACGTCAGCCTCTTATCTGAAAACAAAACTGCCTGGCACAGAGATCTTAAAGGTCCCTTTCTACATTTAAAAGTCCATTGGCTTTGGCAAAGCTACTGTGGCATGTAAGCGGTTTCCTGAAGACACCTAAGTCAGTATTCTCATCTGATAGGCACAAAACTTGAGCAGCTGCATCGGAGTGCTATCCGCGAGAAGGAATAACCAAAAGATCGGTTTTTAATGCGATCTCGGTAAAGTTGATTTCTATCTTATTGATCCTCATGTCACAAACAAAACAAGAGGGCAATTACTTTTTATCTTTGCAATACTGACGTTACACCGTAATAATTTCAGCACTACATATTATTTTAAAAACTAGCTAGAGTCTAAATACCCAGGTTTGATGGAAACTAAGTTCTCGAGTGCGAAAATGAGATCACTGAATCACTGGGTGGTTTTTCCCCCCTTCCCGGCTTTCCTCGGCTCGGGCCAGGTTGCTAATTAGGTAACTTCTTATCATAATTACCTAGTCAGCCCTAATGGCTTCACACACTCGCTCACTGGTCCTGCAGGGCCGCTTTTCAATTGTTAAAACAGCTGGTGGAGTTTCTCGAGGAGGCTGGGGCTGCGCCGAGGTGGACGCGTCTCTGAGCGAGGGCTGTGGAGACAGGCGTTCGGGAGGAAAGTGGGGCACGAATGCACAGTTTGCACGCTCCGCTCTCCACCGCCTTCACCCTCCGCCCTCGATTTCACACGTCTGCCTAACCCGCCTCGGGTCCAGCCCAGAGTCGCGCTATTGTGCGCCCGGGTCTCCCACAGGGCGAAGGCCGGGCGTGCGCGTCTGGCCGGGCCTCGCAGCTTTGCCAGGGTCGCCGTGGGGCCTCCCGTCCTTCCCCGGGCGGGAAGGAGGGCAGGACAGGGAGGTGTCCCCCAGCCCCCGCGCGCCCGCGAGGGTCCCGTTTGAAGGGCGCTGGGCCGCTGGGCGGGGTGAGCAGGGAGAGGAGGGAGCCGGCGTGCGAGCGCGAGTGCGAGTGCGTGGTGCGTGTGTGTCTGTGCACGCTGGCGCGCAGCGGGAGGGAGGGAAGGGGGACGGCGGGGGAGGCAGCGGGCAGAGGAGGGAGGGGCGGGCGGGCGGGGACAGCCGGGCTCTGGCGCTGCCACTCGGGAGCGCACACTCCGCGCCCGGAGCCGCGAGACGGCGGAGGCAGCGGAGCGGAGCGAGCCGCGCGCAGCCGCCGGTCCAGCCCGCGCGCCGCAGCATCCTCGGGCCGCGGCCAGCACGCTCGCGCTGGGAAGAGGACGCGCCCCGCCTGCTCGGCGGGACCCCGGCCCGCGCGGCTCCCGCTCCGCTGCGCTGCAACTTCAGCAGCCGCGCGCCGCCCGCCCCGCGCCCGCCTTTGAAGTTTGCAGCGCCGACCGCAAAGTTGGGACTCTCGGGCGCGCTGCGTTTCTCTCCTTTTTTCTGCCTCCGCCCGTCTGCGCGGTTCCTGGATCCCGGGGTTTAGCATCTCGGCCGGAGCCGGGGACGCGGGCTGTTTAGCATACTACACCTCGGGGAGGGATTTCTCCTCTGCCCCCTAGGACGAACAAACCGATTTTTAAGGTAAGTAGGGACACGAAAGCCCGGCGGCCCCCCGACGCCTCAGCCCGCCACCCCGAGACCTGGAACCACGCGGCGTTTCCACCCGAGGGCTCTCCAGGATAGAGGACTGGGTCGCGCACCCCCAAACTGCGAGGGGCCCAGCCAGGCTCCCGGGACGCGCGTGAGGAGCGCGGGGCAGGTCATCTGAAGGTTTTTAGGGTGCTTTCCCGGTACGTTAGGAGGTGAAGAGACAGCGCGTGGGCTGGCGAGAGGAGACCGGAGCCCCGGAGCTGTTAACCTGGACTCGGCCGGGACACTCACTCTGCCCCGCTGCCGGTGGGCTCTTGGCTCCCTCCACGCGTCCCTGCCCTGTGCCCGCCGCAGAGAAACTCTGCGGGACGGAGTCTCGGGGCGCCTGCGTGCTCGGGAGAAGCTCGGGTCCGCGCCGCGGGGGTCGGGACGGCGCTCGGCCCGGCCTGGACGACCTCCCGCAGCTGGGCTCCCCGCCTGTCCTCTGCGCGGTGGGCGAGCATCGCTATGGAAACGTCCCCGCGCGGAGCTTGGTGGCCCGGAGCGACTCACCACACTTTCTCAGGCGCTGAGCGCGTCCGCCGCGGGGACCCCTCCCGCGCCCGCCGGGGCACCCGGCGTGGAGACCTCGCGGGGCCGTGGGCGCGCGAGTCGGGGTTCCTTCCTGCACCGAGCGCCGCGGCGGCCCGGACCCGCAGGACCCCGATCGCGCGGCCTCAGGTCCCGCCCTTCCCGGGGCGCCTTTCGCAAGCCGCTGAGTTCGAGGTGCGGTTTCGTTTCCCTGCGCGCCGTCCGCACCCACTGCTCCCCGGGCCCCCGCGCTCCGCCGAGGCGACAGAGTCCCCCGCGGCCCCGCGGCCGTGCTGCGGCGGTGGCCAGGCCCTCGGAGCCCGCGGCGGGCGCCTCTGTGCCGCCCCCGCCGCCGGGTCGCCGCTCCCCGCCGCCCCCGATCGGGGCGCTGTCCATCCCCTGTTCCCAGAACCGCAGCGCCCGGGAACCTGGACCAGGAGCGCGAAACGAGCCCCAGTGGTGTCCGTTTTGTTTTTCAGAGTTCCTTTTAGCAACTTAGTGGAGTTGGTAAATGTGTTTACTGCATCTTTCAATCCCTGCAAGTCACGGAGTAGAACTGATTGCATTTTGAGCCGCTGCTCGCCCCAAACACGGGACCCTCGCTTTCCCCCTCCACCCCTCCTCCGCCGGCCTCGCTGGCTGAACCCTTTTTCTTTGCTAAAGGAGGGAATCTCCTCACCTCCTCCTCTCCTCCTCCCACCCGTCCCCGAGCGCCTGTGAGAACCAGGGGAGTCATCAATGGGAATAAATAGGACCCGGCTCCACTCTCCGCCCCCTTCAAACAAGTAAAATCCTCCCGGCGCTGCCCAAGTAGAGATAAAACATCCCTCCCAAGGGAGCGGCTGCTGAGGATTTGATGGGATTGAATTGTTTTATTATCCTGAAAGAAAGTGATGGATGGCTAAGAGTGGGGATATGCCTGTAGAGCCCGGGCTGCCGGGGGCCAGTATTTATTATTATTCATTATTGTTTGTTAAGAGTGATAATAAGGCCGTAACCCTCGCTGAGGACTGTATTTACACTTGGTTTGATTTTGTGCCAGTCTCTTATTACAACGGTTTTAGAAAGTGAAAACACCAAAACGGTATTAATTCCTTGCACTCATTCTGCATATGGAATTAATCAAATGTCAAAGAGATACTGTCATTTTACCAAAGTTTTAGAAGGTGGCTGTCTCGCGAAATATCATTTGCCTGTCTGCCTGCTCGCAGTTTTAAAAAGCCTTGCCAACATAATTAATTATGGTCCCAATTCCCATTTTCAATCTAAACCTATATTCAGGATTATATTAAAATACCCCACCGTTTAGTCTCCAAAAGTGACTCGTATGAGTTTAAATTCTTAGTACTGGGAGAGGGGACAACTGGGAATAAGGAGCCCAGAAATTAGAGAAGTTAGCACCGTTTCAATTTCCTCACAAAAGTCCTTCACTTCTTTAAAAGAAGGGAATTACAAATTCTCCCTCCGCACAGTTCTTAAGTTTAGTGACTGTCCTTAATCTCTACCACACGCTGGAAACAACAGCTTGCAGACTTGTCTGTATTGTTGTTTTCATTTTTGTGTCAAGACGTTTTATTCATTAAACCTGTATGTCAAAGACTAGGCTCAGCGTGACAGAAACCACTCTGTTTTAATTAGTAACTGTCATGAAAAAGAAGCTAGAACTCTGTAATGGGCCTAAATGGCTATGAATTATGTGTGGTTTAAATTATGCATTTATTTCGGCAGAAATGAGACCATGAATATAAAACAACTTTTAATCACTTGCAGATACAGCTTTTATCTCTGAGGATGTAACAAAATATATAATTGAAAAATATCCTTGGCTGAATGAAGGGAGCCCCCTGCCTCAGTTTATTTGTCTTAGGTTTATTTAACATGCATGTGGTAAAACTGAATGTTAAAGACAGAAGACTGATGTCACAACCTCGGCAGCACTGTGGGAGGGGCTGTGTTTGAAGTAGCCCCTGAGCTATGTCTTCACATAACAATGTGGAGACATTTTCAGTTGGCTTTATGAACCTGCCAGTTCAGACTTTAGTTTTCTCGCTTGGATTTAACAAGCAGATTCTGTTGGGGAGTGGTGTTTTTAAACTCTTAACGAATCATGCAGAAAAAAAAGCTAGAAATAAAATGTACCTGTAATTATCTCCCTGTGTTTATTTCTACAGCATTCTAGTCAGCCTATCTGGAGATCAGAATTTTCATTGTGCTTTTATTATATATATATATATATATATATATATATATATATATAATCTCCAGGAAATATGAAACTTAGAACAAAACTAATAATGCAGGTTCAGTATCTATTGGAAATACAATGATAATGCATGAATTAGCAGACAGCCTTGTAGCAGTGTGTGAAATCCGTGTAACTGCAGCCGATTCAAACTTTTTTATTCTCCCTTCTTTACTTTCTCAGGAATAAGGTGGTTGATTCCGGTAAACAAGCATTTCCTCTCCTCCTCTTCTCTCTCACTTTTTTCGCTTTTTGTCTTCTCACCAGCTCTTCTCTAGAGAGTAAAGCACCACAGGTTGAGTATTGGATGTTGTGAGTTTGTTGTTAAGTGCCAGTCACTAGGAAGGAAGTGTATGTCACACACATCTTGGTGGGTCAAAAACAAGCATAACCCACAAAAAATCATTCAGCTAGTTCATTTGACTTTGA
This sequence comes from Dolichotis patagonum, assembly GCA_004027295.1. Taxonomy (NCBI): domain Eukaryota; kingdom Metazoa; phylum Chordata; class Mammalia; order Rodentia; family Caviidae; genus Dolichotis; species Dolichotis patagonum. The sequence goes on along the minus strand of PVJX010000353.1, from coordinate 64,366 downwards.
AATAAATTCTAGAGCCTCTAAATATTTGTTGCAGAATGATTATTTTGAAGAACAGAATTTATTCTTCCCGTTAGTTCACAATCATGTAGTAGAAACCACAGCACATTGGAGCAGTTAGAAAAGTAAACTGCACAGAATCTTTGCTTTAAAAACCGATTCCAAAATCTAACTCTCCCAGTACTTAAATACTACCTTTCAAAAGTTTTTCACTGTATGCCCTTCAATTGGGATAAACGCTGCTTTGTGTTTCCTCTACATACAAATGGAAAATGAAATGACACCTAGGGTGTATGCAGTTATACTTCCATGTTAAGTTCCATTTGGAAGAAAAGTAAATACTCCATTGCTGTTGTCAAAAAATAAGTGCATGATATGATGTGAAAAGGCAAAAATGCTGATATTGCGTTATATTAAGTAATAGTGTATGAATCATCAATTCGGTTATATTTCTGGGGGGAAAGCCACAATATTTTGGTATGAGTCTATGTTTGCAGACTCATATATCTGTTGACATTTCTGAAATCCCATCTGACATTTGCTCTTCCATACCCTACAGGTACACAAGCCAGTGCCAAAAGCAGGGGTATTCTTTGTATTTGATTCCTAAAGACAACACCCCCACCAGACACCACCCCTCTTCCTTTTGGTATATTACCAAGAACTGCAAAACAACAAATCCATGAATTTCAGACTTCTGAAATATTTGAAATATATATACATGGTAATATGAACTCCAAAAGAAAGTTGCTTGTTTTGCATTTTGAAAATTGAAGGTAAAAAAATTTTATCAGTGTGGCGTAAAATCAAGCCAGCAGTATTTTTCTGTAGGTTTTTCCCTTTGGAATCAAGAAATAGCTTTGAGCAAAGAACAGCTGGGTATTGGGCTGTTACAGTGTCTTTTTTGTTCAAGGAACTCATTAAGCTAGATTTGATTTAAACTTCAGCTTACATTCTATAGATCTCAAGTTTATTTATAAGAAAAGTATTAAAAGTATATGTTATTTTTTCACTAATTTCTGGATTCTTTGAAAATGGATTTATTTTAATAAGCTGGTGAATAGTTCTTAGTTTTCATTGATAATTTTTTTCTGTAACAAAATTGAACAGCAAACATATTTAATGTTTCTTTTCTTTTTTTT